>QFDV01003600.1:44734-90178 GCA_003315845.1 Lactarius trivialis
GCATAATTGAGCCCCAGAGTTGAGTGTGAAATTCGAAGTGATCAAAAGATGGGATCCGTTCGACCTTGCGTTCGATGTTTCAGTTCAAATTGGGTTCAAGTCAATGCCATAGATATCAGTCAAATGGCTCAAGCGTCCTCTTTGCTTTAACGACGACGGTAGACATGATGGTAGATCGGTTGTGGCGCATATCTATTTGAGTTGGATCAATTCGCGGCGCATCCGTATGGCGACGAACACTTGCGACGTGACGGTGCCTTTTGGGTGTGCGTTCTTGATCAAATAGGAAACTGGCTCATCCCTGCTTTTCAGGCCTGGCCTATTCAACGTAATACGTGAGGAATACCACCTCACGATGTATGATATACGCTTCGAGTTCGATTTTAGAATTTGTCATGGTCCGTACTTGCATGCACAAACGTCATCTTTTGCTCCTAGACGGGTATTAGATTTGATTTGGCCCCCAGTACCCTTACGAAACTAAGAACTACAAGATGGCTCACATAAGCGCCTGCGGGAGGGAACACGCAGCGAGAAACAGAGAACTATAGGTATTGGGCGCGAGAGCAGCCAAAGCAAGGTAGGGAAAGGTAGAAAGTAGATACGCCAAGTCGCAGGGTCGGATGTAAAGAGGCTCGCGGCGGCAATAATCATCATGAAGAGGTAACGTAAATGGGGTGATGAACTTAAGGCTGTAGCTAGTCCTAGACAACGACGCAAGCCTTGAAGACTTTCTTCTTGTAGACAGGAGGCTCGAGGGCAGCCACGATAGCCTTTGAGAGTTGTCAGAGGGACCAAGAAAAACAAATGCAGAGCGGAGCGCTTACCTCATCGAAAACATTCTTCAGGCCCTTCTGAGTGAGTGCAGAGCACTCGACGTATTTCACCGCACCGAGTTCACGGGCAAGACGTTCTCCCTGATCGGAGGGGACCGGTCTCTGCTTCTGTCGCTGGAGTTTCTCCATCACTTGCGGGTCATCACGTAAATCTACTTGAGTGCCAACGATAAGGCATGGAACTCCGGGGCAGTGGTGGTGCACTTCGGGAAACCACTTCTCCTTTACGTTTTCAAACGACGCGGGTGAAGTGACACTGAAGCAAACCAGGAAAACGTCCGTCTGGGGATACGATAATGGACGCAGGCGGTCGTAATCCTCCTGACCTAAATTTCGCGGTGGTGCATGAACAACGGGAAGTCAGCGCTACAGTGCGCGGAAAGGAATTGACGTTACTTACCGGCCGTATCAAAAAGGCCCAATGTGTAGGGGTCGTCGCCGATCATCACAGTGACAGCGTAGTTATCAAACACCTGGGCAGACGGTCAAAAAAAAAGCCCCACCGCTACGGCGATAGAGTAGACTCTTACCGTCGGGACATACTCGCTAGGGAACTTGTTTGTTGTGTATGAAATTAGGAGACATGTCTGGAGGTAGTGAGGGAGATGGTGGTTCAACCCAGGCGGCAACAAATTGAACAATCGTAAAGCCTCACCTTACCGACAGCACCATCACCAACTACAACACACTTAATAGTCTGCATATCTCTCCGAAACTTTCAAAAGATATCAAATAACTGTGCTTCAGACAGTGGGTAAGCTCAAACGAAAAAAGGGGTACAATGTGAAGGGTACAGTTGAAGAAAGTGACGCGGAGAGGTGATATGTGGCACTGAAGGGACGCAGTACTCACGATGGACCTATGAGGAAGGATGGCTGGCGCGAGCGTAAGGTTGATAAAGTTGGAAACTGAGTGACGGACGAACGTATGGCTAGAAAGACCGATCAATGGGCGATAAAAGACTGAGATACGAGACGCGTTAGTGTCAGAGTGAATTGGGTTGAGCAGGCGATAGCTGGGGAAAGGGAGAGCTCACTTACTCCGAGGAGGTGGCTACTGAACACGAGCGTCGTGCGAGGCAACCACAGTTGACAGGCGACGAGGACCCTCTCCGGTTCGGTCGGCGTCCGGCCGGCCACTTCGCCCTCTCTGTTACAAAAAAATTGACAAAACACGGCAAGCAAAATCATTATCTCATTATCGATGCCTATATGTAATACATTCAACATTGAGAAAACAAGAAAAAAATTCCCGGGAAAATTCTCTAACTTCATCAAAAAAAAAAAAAAAAGAGGGTCCGTTGCGCCTTAGCCAGCGTCGCAACCACTTCACTATCTATGGTCAGCTTGATTTGACACGCTTGCTCGTGGGGAGCTCCTCATTGGCTAGATATATCACTCATCGTCATTCTCCGCTAACAAGCGCCAAGTACTCAAACAGCGGACCGACTCACATGTAAATCCCCCAGGTTCTGCCCACCAACTTAGCTTTCCATCTCGACTCCCGGTGACCACAAAACCTTCGCTTATAGCACCATTTCTTCGGTACGCCTATCTTCAACTATCAGTGCTGTCTCAGTTGTATCACATAGATTCTGGCACTCACCCCGACGATGGCTTGCACTACGCAACCTTCGCTGTGTGTGAGTTCATCCGCTGCGTCAATTTGCCTGGGTACACACCTTCGCCATGATCCAAGCCACAAATTACCTTGGCACTTATTCTGTCCCACGCGAATAAATATCCGCTCGCCGAGCCATACAGCACGGCATTGTCGCGTCCCACGAACAGCGCATTCGCATCATAGACCGCATCTGACAGTAGGTCAGGTGCCACTGTATAGATTTGTATGATCTTGCCATAGTCTTCGTCCTGCGCAATAGCAACAAGGTGTGCTCGCCCAACTTGCTGAGAAACCAAAGCATGCGTTCCGGCTGGGAGAACATCGATACCACGTCTGTGGAAAACGTCAACGAACCGAGAATTTGGGGGAAAAACGTAGACGTACATTCTTGCTTTGAAAAAGTTATAGACTCGTGGAGTACCATCGAGCATCGGACAATGCCAGCTGTAATCTTCTTAGCGCCCAGTGTGACGTCGACGGAAAATGGACACATACAACACACCGTCCTTCGTTCCTACGAGTAACTCCCCGCCGTCATCAATGAACGTTACGTTCTGTCTTTTTACTGGATGGTACGACTGCCACGATCCTGCTTCTTGTCAACTTCCATGTTCACAATGCATTTGGGCTCCACATGTACACATACCCTGTTTCATCACCCAAATTCGTACCCCGAATTTCGGAAATGACACCGCAATTCGATCGCGTCTGTACGCAAGCGCAGTTGGTACATCGTCTAGCGATGCTCCGATGGCCGGCTCGGCGATAAAGGCTCCAGTTCCAGCATCGTGTGTACGGGGTGGCGTTTCCCCTGCTGGTCGCGTCCAACGCAACAGAGTACCATCCGAGCAGTGTGCAAGGAGGTCAGTACCGTCATCCATCCATTGCGCAGACACCACCCCAGATGAGTGAGGTAGGCGAGCCACTTCACTGTACATGACGTTATCCCAGACGCGGACCGTACAATCGGCGCCTGAGCGTCTTCGGTAAGCATACTCTCTCACAATGGAGGAACCGGTACTCACATACGACGGCCATTAATTTGCCGGTGCGATTGAAGGTAATGCCTTGAATGGCAACGTGCTCACCCTGCACAGCAGCACAACGAATGGGTGACACGGTTGGCCTCGTAGATGGCGGTGGTCGCGCAGGAATTTCGAGTGACGGAGGGGGTTCTGCACGTGGGGGCGATGCCTCGCGTTTTATCCCTGCGACCACGGAAATGCCATGCCCACGACCATCAGCAGGCGAGTGAGGCGAATGATTGTACCTTTCTGCATGAGCGCTGCGCATGAACAGCTGGCCGGAAGGACGTATATCGCGGAGGGTGTCCGAGTCACTGGTAGCTTCTGACTTTGGTAACAGCATCGCAGACGCACTCAAGTCGGACGTTTGAGAAAATTGAACACCATCTAAACCTTTAAGCTACCGGAAAGCATCGCCACCGTTATGTTCTCCTTATCTGGTTTTGCACTTTTATCATTGGAGGGCCACTGGCAAGAATCTTATATGCCAGCGTGCTCACTATGAGAATCAAAGGGCATGATCATACTAATGGGTGCTTACCGAACATGACCCCGACCTCAAGCTTCGACTTTCGAAGGACATCCATCACCTCAGTTGGTTGGAAGGTCTTCATGGACTGTGGACATGAATGATATCAATCATATAATTAATAACATCCATAGATGACGGCTACTCACAGTCAGATCCGAGTCGACGACTTCAAGAATTCGTGCCAAGTCGTCGTCATGAACGAGGACCAAGTCACTATCTGGCACCCGCTGCAAAGATCACGTTAGATTCAAGCAAGTTCACATTGTAAAATAGTACTCTCCTCGGCAAGATATTCTAGTAGTACATGCAGAGGATCCCGGTACTTTGAAAGCTTAGGTGAGAGCCAGCAAGAAAATAAAGGAGTAATCTTACGCCGGTAGCATTAGGTATTGATACCACTGCTCGTCGTCATTTCCGCTTGGATCTGGCTTGGGTTCTGCCGCTGCTCTTATCTTCGAAAATATGCGGAAGGTACGTTCGACACGAAACCCTCGGACAGATATACACTGGTCCTCAGGTAAGTTCTAATGGAACACGTCGAAGCCTTTCAGTATCCATTGGCAGTCGCAATCTGCTCACCACATACCTCACCGCTTGGGCCATGATTCACCACCGCTCCTTGGATGTGTCGACTCGAAACTTGCCAATTAACAGTAGTGCCGACGATACCAGGGACTTGAATACCAAAAGATACCCGTGCATCCACCTGACTTTCATAGAAAACAATATTGCCGGAGGATCTAGTGCGATGACACCCAGTGACTAGAAGTATCTCTTCCATTTCTATCCCCAGTCCGTGCCGTTGCGAGAAGGAGAACCAGGAGTCGATATGCTGAACTATCCATTGGCGGAAATGAGCCTGGGCGAGAGTATCCTCACGCTGAGCCGTCACTGGGAGGGACAAGACGGCACCAAGCTTCCTCGTGCATGAAAACGAGATTTCTGCAGAGCCTGAAGCTGGGGGGCTCAAGAATTTTCAGTGGCACTGGCAAAATTTAAAATGTTCAGTTAAATCTGATTACCCTGCGGCGAAGACGTCTGCTCTACCAGATGTCACGGTGACTCCATACGAGCAGAAATGGTTGGGATGGAGGGTCCCACGGTCTATATGATTTAACACAGGTAAAAGTTGTTCATGATCCTCTGGTACACCGAATCTGCTATTGGATGGATGTTCTGCCGAGTAGAGAGAATTGAATAGGCGGTGGAATTTGCCTTGGCGCATGAAACCGACGTCACCAACCTCGACGGGAGGGTGATCTTCTGGATTCGTGTCCCACAAAGCGTGGCCGAAATCAGGATGGGTGATAGCAAGTTGAATGCGAAAAGTGTCGTAGTGTGGCATTGAGGAACTGACTGGTAGGGAAAACCCTGATGAACGTCGGCATAGCACACCAACAAGGTAGGATGTCGTAACATTCCTCTCACGGCCCATCAGATAACCACATTTCGATCACCGGAACACCAAACTCGTGTCACGGTTCCATGGTAGTATTGGTTTGAGTCAATGAGGTCTTTGTTGGTTCGCGGCTTCTCCAGGCGAATTAGAGACTCGCCTCCCAGCCATGGTTCAACAAGATACCAAGAAGCTTGTCGAAATGCTCCAGCGCGTCCAAAACCAGGGCGTAAAGGCAATCACAGGCGCCTTCCGGACAGCGCCACGGGAGGCGCTCCTTCAGCTCACACGGATGCTGCCGCAACCTTAAGAAAGTAACACTCACACTTCCGGTGTACAGATTACTGTACCCCAGGCATCTCGGTCCCGAGTGGTACGTCCCAGGCCGGGGGGACCTCCATTGGCACCTGGCAGTGCCCACCAAGGCGTGCCCGGCCAAACCCGGACACGCGACGCGCGACACGCACTCCGGTTCGGTTCGGTCAGCGTCCGGCCGGCTGCCCTCACGTTACAAAAAATTGGCGAAAAAACGAAAGACAGCAATTATCTCATTATCGATGTGCCTATATGGCCTATCGTGATAATACACTCAGCACTGAAGAAAAAACAAAACAAAAATCAAGAAAAGAATTCCCGGGAAAAGTCTATAAATTAATCAAAAAAAAAAAAAGTTCGTTGCGCGTTAGCCAGCGTCGCAACCACTATGATCAGCTTGATTTGACACGCTTGCTCGTGGGAGATTCCTCATTGGCTAGATATATCACTCATCGTTAGACGTCGATCTCCGCTGACAAGCGCCGAGTACTCAAACAGCGGACCGACTCACATGTAAATCCCCCAGGTTCTGCCCACCAACTTAGCTTTCCATCTCGACTCCCGGTGACTACAAAACCTTCGCTTATAACACCATTTCTTCGGTATGCCTATCTTTAACTATCAGTGCTGTCTCAGTTGCATCGGGTAGATTCTGCACTCACTCCGATGGCTTGTACTACGCAACCTTCGCTGTGTGTGAGTTCATCCGCTGCGTCAATTTGCCTGGGTACACACCTTCGCCATGATCCAAGCCACAAAGCACCTTGGCACTTGTTCTGTCCCACACGAATAAATATCCGCTCGCCGAGCCATACAGCACGGCGTTGTCGCGTCCCACGAACAGTGCATTCGCATCGTAGACCGCATCTGACAGCATGTCAGGCGCCACTGTATAGACTTGCGTGATCTTGCCATAGTCTTCGTCCTGCGCAATAGCAACAAGGTGTGCCCGCCCAACTTGCTGAGAGACTATAGCATGTGTTCCGGCTGGGAGAACATCGATACCGCGTCTGTGGAGGCCGTCAACGAGACGAGGACTCGGGGAAGAAACGTAGACGTACATTCTTGCTTTGAAAAAGTTATATACTCGTGGAGTACCATCGAGCATTGGACAATGCCAGCTGTAATCTTCTTAGAGTACAGTGCGACGTCAACGTAAAATGGACACATACAACACACCGTCCTTCGTTCCTCCGAGTAACTCCCCGCCGTCATCAATGAACTCTATCGCAGTTACGTTCTGTCTGTTTACTGGGCGGTGCGACTGCCACAATCCTGCTTCTTGTCAGCTTCCATGTTCACAATGCATCTGAGCTCCACATGTACACATACCCTGTTTCATCACCCAAATTCGTACCCCGAATTTCGGATATGACACCGCAATTCGATCGCGTCTGTACGCAAGGGCAGTTGGTGCATCGTCTAGCGCTGTTCCGATGGCCGGCTCGGCGATAAGGCTCCAGTTCCAGACATCGTGTGTACGGGGTGGCGAGTCCCCTGCTGGTCGCGTCCAACGCAACAAAGCACCGTCCGCGCTGAGTGCAAGGAGGCCAGCATCGTCATCCATCCATTGCGCAGACACCACCCCAGATGAGTGAGGTAGGCGGGCCACTTCACTGTACATGACGTTATCCCAGATGCGGATCGTACAGTCGGCGCCTGATGATCTTCGGTCAGCATAGCTCTCTCACAATGAAGGAACCGGTACTCACACGCGACGGCCATTAATTTACCGGTGCGGTTGAAGGTGATGCCTTGAATGGCAACGTGCTCACCCTGCACAGCAGCACAACGAATAGGTGACGCGGTTGGCCACGTGGATGGTGGTGGCCGCTTTATTGGAATTTCGAATGACGGAGGGGGTTCTGCGCGAGGGGGTGATGCCTTGCGTTTGATCCCTGCGGCCATGGAAATGCCACGCCCACGACCATCAGCTGGTGAGCACGGCGAATGATTGTACCTTTCTATATGAGCCCGTTAGCTCCGCGGCTCTGCAAACACGAGCCACAAGAACATTCAGTAGCTATTAGAACGTAATACTCACGTTGGCGGTGATATTGAGGAGGCTGAGACCTGGGAACTACTCCTTGTCCCAAGGATGCTGACATCATCGCTTGCATCGTAACATCCGCACGCGGCTGCCGCGGTGGGTAATTGCCGTCCGGAACCGTTCCCTGTAGTGACTTCAACATTGGCTGGGGAGAGATAGATTGTGGACCGAAGGACTGAATAGTGGGTAAAGTCGGTCCTGCGGGAGCGGACGGGGAAACACACGATGAGTGGCGAGGGGCAAGAGGAATAGAATTCGAACTAGATATCGCCGCTGGCCGCCCAGGCGTGGCTGGCATATATGTACGAACTATAGCAGGGCCAGAGGTAGGTCGAAAAGGTGGAGGTGGCTCGCAAAAGTCTGGTCCTGCACGAAAGGGTGGGTCAAAGTCAGTAGATCCATCATCCAAGTTTGGTCGAAACGGCGGCCAGGAGAATGTCTGAGGCTTTCTCGCAGACACTTTGGGTGACGAAGTATGAGAAGGGATATTCGTAGCGCTGTTCTCGAGTGGACCATAGCTGAGAGAACCTCGCGAGCTGACAGAGGAAAGACGAGATGGCGATTGGTCGCGTCTGAGCCCTGGTGAGCGTGGATGCGTTGAGACGGAGAAAGAAGGCGATGGGTGTCGTTCGACAGAAAGAAGTGGAGGTAAGCCAGCGTCGGACCGCGCGAACTGGGACGCAACGGAGGGAGAAGAGGGAGGTCTCTCTGTAGGGGGAAGGATCTGCGGGAGGGTTGTTGTAAATGAATTCGCTCGACTGGAGAAATCCGTTGAGGTTTGAAGAGACAACTTATTGTCCTCGTCAGAAGGGTGATTAGAAAGCTTGCCGACGAAGGCTGTCATGGGACTTCCAGTGGCAGAAGAGGTCGCGAATGTCGGTTCTAGTTTCGTTGAGAATCCATTGTCGTTGGGTGGAGAAGTCAGTGGTGCAGGGGTAGGAGAGCTCGATGGGGGGGTTTCCATAAGAACGGTTGGCTTCGTATGACTAGCGCCTCTGGCATTGTCTAGTTTCTCTGTCTTACGAACTTTCGTTCTACGTCTGCACAGACCCTGCGTTGTAAGGGCAGCAGGAACTGAAGGACTCCAAGGTCTTTCTGGAGTAGCCATGACAAGCTTTTGATCTTCGTTAGAGTCGCTTGAATCTGCATTTTCAGAGTTCTCATCGACCGGCCTCTGGGTGGCGAGCAGGGCAGCGGGTGCGGGAAGAGATGGACTCCAGCGTTCAAGGTTGTCACCAACCACAACATTGGTAGAAGTCTAGTTCTCATGAGTAGTTGCATCGGTGACTTTGAAAGAGACATACGTCTAGTGGTACATCATCATGTTTAGCATGTGGGGTAGGAACGGTGACAGAAATATCAACAGATGGTGGGATTGTAATGTTACTGGTCGAATCAACCTCCATGGGAGGTACTCGCTCAGAGTGTCTCCGGGGAGCTCTAGATCCCACCTCTGTTGACGTGGTCTCCACTGAAGGTGACAGACCGACTTTGGGCACTTTCGTAGCACGTACAGAGTGGGTCTGTGAGCCCTCCTCCAGTGCGGACCCAGAAGCTGCCGGCACATAAATGGCTTCGCTGACAGTATCTGTTTGGACTCCAACGGATTGACGGGTGGCCACCTTGGGGTGTGCCACAGGTGCTTTACGAGCATGAGTGCAGTAGACAGGGTGACAACTATCCGTCGGACGTACCTAGTGGTGATGGTACCTCTACACGTTTCGCCCAAGGCTTCCTCATCTTGAGGGGTAAAGAGTGCTCTAGAGACACCGTGGCATCGTCATCTTCCGCTACTTGCGTCTCTTCTTCGGCGTCCGAGAGAGAGGATGCTCTTAGTTCATCCCCCTCGAATACAATGGCCCGGTCCTTGTAGGGGCCATCAGCAACCGTGAGGAGTATCTCCTTTCCAGGCTTGACTTCGATACGTTTGTAGGCGAATAGACTGAATTGAATAACACCTTTGGACTCTCCTTCTCCATCCGAGTCACTTTCGGGGTCCACGCGTCGAAGTACAACATGCGCTTTCTGGCTGGAGCCATGGGGCCGGAAGCGCAAGTTACCTTTAATTCCGAGGATTGAGGCTGCTGTGGGTGCCAAGGACACTAAATCGTTATCAATACTGGAGGAGTCCGTCATTCTGAGTGGTTCGTGTGGGTCGTGGTAACCCACAGAAGGAGGGGGATGAGTCGGTTCAGCTGAGAGTGCCAACGACAACGAGTGCTCTTAGGCCCAAAACGAGGGCACGGCATTTCCCGCGTTCAAACTGACCCGCGCCACGCCCACCTCTTCTCCGCTCACCGCCACGACAAGTCCCTCCACTCGTTCTTTCATTTCATTTCCTTTTATGAACTCCCATTCTTTCACCACAACTTTCAGGTACGCGACCCCCACTCTCCTCGTATATGCTATGTCCTATGAACAGCCAAGTCATCGCCCACGACTCGTCCCTCTCATATATGCTGTGTTCTTTCATTTCATTCCGTCCTATGGACACACGTTATCACAGTATCGCCACGATCAACTTCCTCCATTTTTTTAACCACGATCATCCCTTTGTCTCACTATTCCTTCACATCCGGTACACCGTCCCTCCATTTTATTCCTACGCTCTTGGAGACCTCAATGGCTATCAGCCTCACTGCTCGAGTTTGCTCGAGCGAGGCGCCTCCTCGGCGTGCGTTGTCGAGATGCCAGTTGATCTGGAGAGCAGTATCTACGGCTATGAGCGTGCCAACTAAGACATATGATGTCTCGAGTTGGTTCAGGATATCGAGGTGGCCGTATACAGATCCATAGGCGATCGTGTTGCTAAACCATCCTGTGTGGCCGTTATTCAACCCTCGCATGGACTCGGGCAGTGTGATGTGCGTACCCAGATCAGGATATATTTTATTCAAAAGCCCCTGCACATCGTCGGCAGTCTCACCATAGAGTGCTCGGAAGAATTTTTGGCCATTCTCCTCAAGCTTGGGTAACGTAGATAAGGTGTCTCTGGTGACTAGTGACTTATTGCATGAGCGTTTTGTTATCACACTCACCTCTGTGGTGTGGTGTCTCGCAGTTCATCAGGAGTGACCTCGAGAAGAGATACTAGAGAATTAATGGCCTGGTGGTAGTCGATCAGTGTACTGATTTGATTGCCAAGGATAAGGGTACAACATACCTTTGAATATCCAGCTAGGATACCACACTTGAAGATGGCTTCCCGGAACCTGCGCGCCAGGCGAAGCTTTTCTCCTTGCGCCTCGTCTTTCGGCACCTTAAACTCATTCTGCGCTCGCTCGAGATCACCCAAGACATAATTGAATACGCGCGGAATCGCTTCTGGCCTGTTTCCGGCGGTGAGAACGACGAGGACTACGATGTACCATGGATTTTGGATCACTAAAGAAACCGTGATTCGGATACTGATGCGAATCGTAAACGACTTGCCGTCCAGTGAAGACGTAATTTCTGCGTGTGGGTACAAGGACTTGAGACGCTGGAGGGCCGCTTCTGTTGTTATTTCTGCCATCTCTACGGTTCGTCCGTAACACTTATCGATGAGGAGGGGAAGGGTCGTTTGGGCGTATTTGTACTTCGTCCGAGGGCTGCAAGCGGAGCTCGCTTCACCATATTCCCACCGAATTCCCACCGCACGCTAGGCGAGCTGAACTCTCACCTAAAAAGGGTCAATACTCACGCGGTTCTGGTCTTGGGTGGCATCTCTTTACCCGTTTACTATACAAAGGCTGTTCTAGTAGTACAAAGAATGTAAATGGAATACAGTTACAACCAGCGCGGGATTGCCAGATAACGCACACAAGAGCCGAGCTAAATAAAATCAGATGCGATATAGGGATGGGAACACGGGATTTCTTCAGCATGGGGAAGCCCTGCACAACCTTTATTTTTCACGCAGTGTGCGATTTCCTCCCCCATCTTCTGCCCCTCGTAATACGCGCCATGCAGATAACCTGAGAAGAAGTACAGTTCCAATGACGCGTTTCGCGAGGTAGTGGTAAGTCGTCCAAGACCGACAGGGTAACAGATTCAGGATCTTACAACCCCGGACGTACCGAAGTATTTCAGACTTGTCGCTTCTCCGCCGAACCAGAGTCTTCCGGTGACGGTGGCTCTTAGGTTTGTGTGGTGAGCCTTCAAAAAACTTGACGGCCAGTTGCTGTAACTCCCCCGGTAGAGCGGATCGCTCTTCCAACGAGGAAAGTAGAATGCGTCGGGGTCGGGGATCGTGGTGTTAGGGTACATTGAACGAAGAACGTCGAGGACCTCTTCTTTCACGGCATCATCGCTCATTGATTCTACCCGTGCCGAAAAATCGCCCTGAATATGGATCGTCAGTGACCAGGCAAGACAACAGGAGAAGACAGTCCGAAGCGTACGGTGACTGTGACAAAAAGCATGCCGGATCCGGGGAAGAAGCCATCCATGTCGAGAGACTGCCAAACGGGGTACCAACCCCGTTCATGGTCAGCGTATAGGGCAAACTGAGATATTTACGTCAGAAGACCATGTCAGACGAGGTGAGAACCCAGGCACCTCTGTGTCAAACCAAAACTTCTGTGGGAACTGTAAATAAATCTTGGTGTACGTTCCCTGTACGTCATGATAAGATTGTAGAACAATCTCTACAAGTTAGTCACCCAACCATCGCCATACCGTGTATGGCTTCTGTTTTCCATGTGGGTAGAGCGGGCTCGAAGAGGACATCATCATGCTGCAGAACGCCGAGACTGAACGTAACCAGGGCATAGTCCGCACTCAAGGTGGATCCATCCGAAAGGCTCACTGAGACTCCATCTTTAGAGTACTTAATGGTCTTAACGGTGGAGTTGAGCAGGACCTGCTCCTCGGAAAGAAAATCAGCGGCCTCGGACTGAATGATACTCGCGAATCCACGTTGATCAGTCGTCAGTAGGTTCTCATTGGAAAAGCCGCCTTGGTCACGGTTGAAGGTGAAATTATTTGCCTGGAATGTGGGAGATAAGCAGCAGGGATGCGGCAAACCAAGACGATCTGGCTCCGAGTAGGACTTTTTATCATCTCACTTCGGAACAACAAACGCGACTGGCGTATAAAGGACTGATACGTTACCCAAGAAGACGCAAGCCAAGAGCTCTGCTCTGGTGTCTGTGCATATTCCCAGTCGAATTGATAATATTCAGAAGCTATTTCGTGAGGAGTTCTAGGTTTGGCACCGAGAAGAGAATAGCCGCTGCGAGTTGTGGTATCCACCAATCCCCTGAGGATCCGTTCACCTTGGAAATAACCGTGCCAGCTGGAGTTGTGTGTAAAGAGGGTAAGAACATGGACGCACCTCCTCCAACAGTCAAAGCGGCAAAATGTTCGACCGAGGCGTTGAAGGTTTTCATGTAATCGATGGCCCCGGTAATGTCATAGGTCGCTGTAATGAAGCGTTGGTACGAACTACCCCTGAGTGTGTGGACCTACTCATGCTGCCGCGATAGTGGTTTGGTTGAGTTGATAGATTGTGCTTTAAGGCCAGGTCGAATATGGGATTTGATGGGCCGTCATTCGTCTGTGTGCCGTGGATCCAATCTGCACCTAATTCCAAGACGTACTGTCTGCCAGGGGCACCAAAGGAGAAGCTCTTCATACGTCCGCCAAGCGTGCTGCGTGCTTCAATGATCTTGAAATTGTCTATTCCGCTGCGGTGAAGCGCTTCGGCAGCCATGACACCGGCAACACCGCCGCCAAGGATGAGAATCTGGGGGTCGTGGGTACTGGTAAAAAGGTTCTGTTCTGTGGGAATGGCAATGCCCGAAGTGGATTGAGGTAGAACAGAGAGAAGCAGGCTAGAAAAAGCGGCCAGGGAGGGAGGACAGAACGCGAACACGTCGTCGATGATAGCCTCAGATAGGAGACGCATGTGGGATAACGTTGGGAAATGAGCGAGATAATTGCGATGCACTCTCCCAGTATCTAGGGTTGTCGTCTGGGCTCTATTTAACCGCAAAAATGTCCGATCATTGGGGGGATATCGGGATGCAAGCGCACCCGGACTTGGGAAGCGCAAGGTCAAGATAGCAACGACGCTACGCCACAAGACTGATAAGCCCGGATAATGAATGATGACGTCATACCGCCCGGGTAAGCTAACGTCAGGTCCCTACGGGGTTGACCGGATACATCCATCTTGGATTCAGAGGCACATGCAGGGCGGTAATATAAGCTGTAACTTTACGTAGACCGTCATCTTGTCATATCTCGCCGGTCGGAACATATCGACTTGTGGGTATGTTCCGTACACGTTGCGGCATCCTTGTCGACCCAGCACCCGGATAGAGCCCACGCTTTGCCTAGTACGCAACGGCGTTGGGAGGCACGGCGGAGATAAGTCAATTTCTGATTCTTCCTATCTCAATACCTGCCGCTATATCGCCGCGGCAAAAAGAGCCTGCTCGTGTACAACGATGACTACAGTCACTGAGTGAGCCAGTCCTAGCTCCCACCTGTACTCGTTCAGTCATGTGATGAACGGAATTTCAGAAACACCTGTATCACCAAATGTCTAGTAAATCATCAGCTATACTCAAGATCGCCTGAAAACAGCGGAGACTCGCCTATCTGTCACGAGGTTTATCAAACGTTGTGATCGGCTGTCCCCAAATCGTTACTGGTCTCCGAGTCGTCCTCAGTCTCCAGCTTTTCGCCTAGCACCTGATCATCTTGGGGAATTCTATATCGTTCGAGTTCCGTCGCCGCCGCGGTCGCAAACCCGATTTCGGTCGTATCATCGACAGGGACATTGTGGGCAAGTTCCGTTTGTGGGGCGCAGACCACTTTCTCGTTGCAGTTGCACAGTTTAACCAACGCCTTGTCTGAATCGGCAGCTGACAAAATCATTCGTGCACGTTCTGACGCGAATGCACGTGCTACAGAGATGCTAGATCCGGTCACAGGGCCAACGACAGTGATGTCATGTACGACAATACAAACGGTGTCGTTTTGTCTATGCTCTTCGCGACTGCACGATTTACTGTACAATCGGTGTGAAAACGACGAATTCGAAGAGACCTCACTAAGCACATACCTGAAATGAATTCGTTTACAGCCGGACTTCGCCACCCATAGAAACAATGCGGAGACAGGCTCTGGAGGCAACTCTGGAGATAGGATCTCCAAAACGCACTCCATGACAGTTTCCACAATGCACACAGTTTTGTCGAAGTTGTACCCGGAATCGATGAGGATGGCTGCAACAAGGCTCTCAAAGATGTCACTAATAACTTTTGGGGGGTCGTGTGCCCAACTCTGCAGGACAATGTCACGGCTGGATATCGCTTGTAGAATCGGTATGTACTTGTCAACGGCAGCGATAAGTTCCAAGTTGCCAGCCAGTAGGAATTCGTGAAGATTCAGGACGTGAACTGCGACAAATGCCAGGACGGGACCGCAGACAACCCGTGAGCGTAAAGAACTGAGCTGTCCGGAGTTGGCGTGTGGGTATTTCTTGAAGAGGTAAGCCATAACGACAAGGTCAATGACGGCTTTGACACGAATGTCAGCGGATTCATAGCAATTACGAAAACCGTACCATCCCCAAGGAACTCTAGCCTTTGATAAGACTTGCGGCCGCACCAGAAAGAGGGATGTGTAAGGGCTTCCTGTAATAATTCGTCGTGTTGGAACTCATACCCGAGACTATCTTGCAGTTCGGAAAAGCGAGGTGCTGGGGGTTGGGGGTGTGGGAGAGGGGCGTATCGTAATTGCCAGGGGACAGGCCCACCGAAGTTCAACCCGAGTGCGATGCCCACCTGCAGAGCCATTGGAACGCCTCCGGACAAATAGCCCACCCCAGTGATGGCTTCCATGCAGTCCTGCAAACTTCGCCGTGCCATGCGTTGTTTGACGGTTCTGTCACAACGCGCAGGGTCTTCTAAAGTTGGGCTGCCGTCTGCAACCACAGTAGGCCACGTCCGGACGTTCTGGCCCTCCATGCTCAAATAACGTTCAAGACTGATCGCTTTTGCTCGGACCAAAAGCGCGTGATTCGAGATGCATCGCCGGCGTAAGTGATCTAGTTGACCCTCGTGGCAATGAGGAAACCTGTTATACAAGTGCACAGACGTGCAGAGCTTCAGCACAGAGTCACCAAGCGTCTCAAGGCGTTGGTTGTTAAACCCCGCAGCTGCAGCAGGTAGAGTTGTCGCTTCGATGAGATAGTCATCGAGAATGGGAGGAAGGCCCAGGCTGATGCGGGCGCTGCGGACACGCCATACATCTTGGACGCGGTGCAGTAGGCGTGGAAATAAGCCAAAGAGAGAGACCAACTCCTCTGGCATCAAAAACAGGCAAGTGGAGGCTCGGGGAAATAAGACGGGTTTTTCATCCTCACGTGAAGCCATTTCGACGTCGACTGAAGTATCCCGAGGTAGGAGCTGATACGCCCTGGAAGTTTGTCTGGGTATAAAGATTCCTTCGATAAGCGGCCCGTCTTTTGGTATCTCTGGTATGTGGCCTCTACGCTTCCTGAGCAGCCATTGGTAATACTCCCGATATGTCTGGAAGCTAACTTCCTTATTAATGTCCGCCGGTGGCTTTGACATTGGAGTCAGGTCAAACCGGATGTTGTGAAGCAGAAACGGGCGACCGTGCTGGGTGTTATTCATGACCAGAGTACGACCATATGCGCGTTCATCCACGCCTAACCAGTCATGGCTTCCGCCGTGTGGATGCTTCAAAAGGAGTTCCATTTCATGGAAATTTGGTTGGCAAGAGTGTGGAACCAGGGGAACCAAGTAACACGACAAGGGTGTGGAATATGGTCTAGCAGTGACGAGCCACCATAGCCCAAGGTGAGTGTAATCCTGCATGAGTTTGCGTTGCCAACCCTCGTCGGTGTCGAAGAGCACGAGTTCAGCGGCGCCTAAAGCCAGCGTGGTGCCACTCCAGGAAAGTTCGGTGGGCGGAAGCAGCGTCCCCGTGACAAGCCCAGCAACGCGTCTTCCATCCATGCTAATTGGATGTGACCATAGTTTTGACCCCAGGGACCACGGGCTGACAACCATCACATCCATCGTCTCGGGAACTTGCATGACGTCCTCGGCTTGACTTTGATCGCCATCAATTTCGAGATCGCCCTTGCAGTGAGCTGGAAGTAGGTGATCGTCAAAGATCCCCAGCGAATGTAAGGCCTTGACGGCCTTGAAAGCAACGGCTCGCTTAGCTTCTTTCTTCGAGTGCTTGCGCGGTCCTTCATATATAAGCTGTTCGTGTGGTAACGGCAACGCTGAGGGGAGGCGCACAGTCGAGACGAAATCGCCACTGTAACGCGGCTTATGTGAGGGCGTAAACGAATCGCATGGAATAAGGGAGCAAAGGTGTCCAAGAAGGCCGATAGCTGAGTTATACGTCAAGATCGCACCAGAACTTGGCACGACGAAACGCTCTCGCTTGGCAAGATCTGTAGGATAGACATAATCGCCGCCGCTTCCATCCTCAGTCTCGCCAACTACAGGCTCTTGGAGAAATCGAGGAGCTGAGGACCGGAAAAGTGTCTTAATATACGCTTCATTTTTGGAGAAAGAACGATAATTGTCGATCTCTGTAGTACTGTTCTGTTGCACCATGACCACGAATGTTGAAGTCGCGCGCCGCGCCCGCCCGCGGGATTGGACGTAGCCCACCATACCCTGCATGAAGTCAAAACGAACCGTGACGTCACAAGCCTAGAGCTTTCCGTCAATTTTCTCCGAGTCAGAGAAAGCTTCCGGGACTGACAGGAAAGTCCAAGCCTTCCTCAGCTACGGGAGTTGCAATGACTGTGGACAGTTGATGAGTGCTCAGGATGACAACCTTGTATACCCACTTACGCAGATTAATTTTTCCATCCCGGAAATCGTTCACGATCTTACGCTGCCTATGGATGGGCATGCCGCCTGCAATACCTTTTTCGTCGCGCCCGTGGCCCACACACTCCGCGCAGGTTATGATCCCTTTCAGGACTGGGACGCGAGAAATGATGCCGGAAAGTACTCTAGCAATATGGCGACGGTCCACAAACACGATGCCATGGAATTCGGGGGTATAATTTTCCAACAGAATATCAACAAGGGTCTGAACCTTCGGAGAGAACCAACTAAGGCTTAAAGCCCAAGGGGAAGGCACATCTTCACAAAAGGAGGTGTGTTCGAAGAATGGTTGATACTCGGCCAAGACTTCATACAAATCACGCAATTCGGGGACACCACAAGCGGGAGGGACATCTACCTTGTGGGAAATGTCCGCATATAAGTATTGCATGCGCAGCGACTCCATCTCGTCAATGTCTCGAGGGTGTGAGAGCTCCGCTAGACGCATCTGGAGATCAGTGTAAAGGAAAAGCTCGGCGGCAAATATGCCCAAGGTTCCTAAGGCAAAAAGATAGCGGCTACTCAGTTGTTGCCAAGGTATTTCGACGCTCTCTGGAACTTGAGAGTAGTCGAAACGGCTCCAGATGGGGGGAATGGGGTAATCCGGGTAAGTTTCCGGAGGTGGGGGGAATTCCCTGATGACCTGAAGGGGGCGTCAAGTCAAGGCTACGCATGGTGACATCATCATACTGGTCTACCTCAATAGGCTTTGAAGAATAGAGCGCGAATTCATCTAGGTGCTCTTCAACGGTAACAATCTTGGCATCCAAACACCTTTCAAGATCTGCTAGCGAAGTTTGCCGCGTATCGGGAGTCCAAGTCGGACACGCCGTCATGCCGAATACTTTGGGTCGATCAGCCTCGGAACAATCTCGATATATAGCCATGATCGCGGTATATGGGTGATTTTTGCGTGTGTGATGACATTCGTCGAAAACAAGAAGAGAAACCTGTTGTCCATTAGGAAGAAAGATTAAAGGTTCAAGAACAATATCTATACCTTATTCACGTTCCAATGTGAGTGAGTCAGTATGTTCAAGAATATTTGCCCTAGGGTCTGATAAGAAAGAAAAAAACTAGCCCACTTTTTCTGGACACATGCTTACCGGTCATCACCAGCACTTCGGATCCGGCAAATAGGTTGCTCCATCGTTCGCGGTCCATGACCCCAGCTGAAACATCGCTATGGACTGGAGCAACACGTAGCGCCGTGTATTTGGCAATGAATTTGCTCTGTTGTTCCACTAGAGGGACTTTTGGCACGAGAAACACGACTACTTTCTTCTGAGATTTCTCTTGCGCAGCAATCCATTTAATTAGCATAGCACAGATGAGTGTTTTCCCACTGCCGGTGTCAAGCACGGCGATGACATTTCTCTGTTGTGCCTTGACAAAGATCTCTTCTTGGTACCGACGAGGAATTAGCTCGCGGGACGAAGAATCGGATACCTGTGTCGCGTCATGATTTTGAGGATGAACTTTTATGAAACGTGGAGGGCCTCCAGTTCCAGTCATCGAGTGGTGCAGGAAGCAAAATCGCAGTTGCGCCACAGCCAGATGAAAGAATACGGCACACCCGGACCGATAATTTCCATCTCTTTCGAGTAGCACTGAGGAGCACAAGCATACAATCACAACCACTAGCACTCACAGCGATAGCGATATGAATCCAAACGAAGACACAGAATTGTGAGTCTATTCACCAGTTGAATGTATTAATAATTGATGCATGATCACGCTTACTAGCAACGAAGCCCTCCGCAAGCATGGAATACTTCCACCACGCGACCCTACACCACCTTCCCCCTCTCCACCACCACCACCAACCTTGGACGATATTCTTGATGATCTGACCGCTGAAGAGCTTCGAGAGCTCGGAGAGGATTCTCACGATGACGCCGCAGAACGGTACATTGCGCAGTTTCGTGCGCAGCGTCTTGCACAAGAGCGACTGGAGGCTCAGCGTAGACGCTTTGGCTCTATCATCCCTATAGGAAGGGATGACTACACGCGCGAAGTCACAGAGGCAAGCAAGCAAGAGGAATTTGGGGATGAAGAGGCGCGCGGGACGGGGGTTATCTGCTTTTTGTATAAGGACGGGTACGTTCTATGTCCAACCACCTTCGCACATCTAATTTACATAACCTACGTGATAGAATCCCGCGGAGCGACCGTGCGCATACCCATGTACGCCTGTTGGCGACACGCCACCCGCGCACTAAATTCGTTTCCATTATCGGCGACAAGTGTATACCCAACCTACCGGATTCACGTGTACCTATGTTTATCGCATACCGGAAAGGGGAGATCGTCACTCAGATCACTGCTTGGGGATCGGATCGGGAGCGAAAGCTTGAAGGTGGGTTCATGGTTGCCGCAATGACCTAAGCCGGAGGTTGACTGTGATGTTACCTGCAGAACTAGAGGCGCTGTTTATTGGGTGTGGAGTTATCATTGCGCCAGATAAGAAACCATCACGGGACCTGGGAGACGATGTCGAGGATGAGTCCGAAGACGAGGAACATGGTCGCTCCTCGCAGCCGGGCTCAAAATCGACTTGGGCGACCAAAAGTGTCCGCCAAGCACCGAAGAAAGATGATTCTGACTCGGACTTTGATTTATGACAAGCCATGTGGCACGAGCACGTCCATAGATGGGCCATGTCCCACTCTTGGCAGCCTTTTCGTCCTCTACCTGGGGAGAAAGGATTTTTTAATTGCAAGCATCATTTAGTCTCCTACTCCTACACAGGTCACAACAGCCATTAGCACCAGGCAAATCATTCGAACCGGTTAGGCCGGACGTGCTAGTATGCAACATTATCCTCTTCCGCGCTATTGTTATCACTCGCGGCGGCATCATCTTCAGCTCCTACCTCCACCTCCTTTACAGCTTGCTTGCTGCCAATAACGGTGGCATTAATTCTATTACGAACACAATCGGTTAAATCAGCCAAAGATCCTTAAAGATACGCACGTCAACGTCACTTGAACCTTCTCTTTCTCCTCCTCGCCGTCAGGGTCAACAAGCTCAATGGTGAGGCGCTTGCTACCCTTCCATCCATAACTTCCTGTAGTGAAAGTGCTCGGCTGAAGGGCAAGCACGCCAAGCAAACCTGGATCTGCAGACGTGCCGTTCTCCTCTCCAATGATGGGTGGTGTGTGCGTCACGTTGACATGCAGTGGGAGAGCGCGCGCTTTGAACAGTGAAGGTGAAACAGCCTGTACGTTGGCAGGGACTGTTGGAACATAACTGGAAGAACAGAGACGGGGCGCACTTTCGGTCCTTTCTTTGTGACCCTTGCCGACCCGGTTCTCTCCTTACGTTTTGCACCGTCGTCACGCGGCGCAATTCCCGCCTCCTCGGATGAACGTTTCTTGCCTGCGGCTGTGAGTGGCCAAGGCATGATATAACCGTGCGGATGACGTACCCGCCATTACTTTGAGTTGTGATGGGTGTTAGTAGTGTGTTACAGTTGGCTGTGAGACAGTTCGCACAATAATAACTTAGCCACGTCGGTCACGTGTGAGGCGTAGTCGATCTTGATGTGGTACCACCATCTTATCACAATCTCAACAGTCGCTTTGATCTCGCATGCCACTGGGAACCAGCACCCCTTTGATGTTCTTGAACCAATATTGACCCCAGATCTCACGAAGACTATCCAGGAAATCGTGGACACACATCAGGTACCTGGATTGGCATTGGCAGTCGTTCGTAAAAATGGCTACTCGGAATTTGGCGCCTGGGGAAAGAAATCCGAAGACGGTTCCAAGGTGACCGAAGACGTATGTCAGATAGCTTACCTCTAGGAATCCTCTGGTTAAAATATGAAACATTATTTTCTAGACGTTGTTCAACATCGGCTCTTGCTCAAAGGCCTTCGTTGCTGCTTCGCTAGGGATTTTGATCGAAGAATTTGCACAAGGGCGCAATACTACACCACTTCCGGCCGGCTTATCTACGCTGAGTTGGCAGACAAAATTGGCGGACATCCTTCCCGGGGATTGGGAACTCTCCGATCCCTGGGCCAGCAACAAGGCAAATCTGATCGATATCTTGACGCATGTATCTGGTATGCCGAGGTGCATTCGTTTTCACTGGCCAGGCTAGATCCAGAGTGCTCAAAATAACCGCAGACACGATCTAGCCTACAAGCGAAATGACGGTACATTGAACATCACCCGAAATCTCAGAAAGTTACGCCCCTCTCACGAGCTCCGTGAGAAGTTTATGTATAACAATCAGGTTCGCTCGTGTATCTGTCTTCCCTTGGTCAGCCCTAAGGCAATTGGGCAGATGTATATGGTCGGCGCACATGTCATTACAACATTATCAGGCGTACAATTCGCGGAGTTCGTCAGAGACCGTATTCTCAAGCCATTGAGAATGACACAATCCACGTACTCGATCGACGAAGCCGTCCAATCTGGTAAAGCGAGCGAGACGTGGACTTTCTTTGGGCGACGTATACCCCCATGGATGGAAGGACTCGAAGTTGAGCTCTTGGCTGGTCCTGGTGGCCTGATATCCAATGTCAAAGAGTTGGTACGTCTCGTCCGAGTCCAGGTCATTGTCCGGGCTGACCAGGGTTGACTACCGGGAAACTTGAAGGCGTCTTGGGTGAAATTGTTTCTGAATAACGGGGTGGATTTAGACACCAACGCAACCATCATCCCACGTGGATCCCTTGAGACAGTGACCTCTGCTCACAGTATCGTCTTGGGAAATCCAACTAACTCTATCATTGGGTACGCGCTAGGATGGTTTAGATTATCCCTAGCTGGACACGATGTATGTTTTTACTTTCTCGTTCGTACTTCTTCTCTCTGAGACGAAACGGACGCATCTAGATACTACACCATAGCGGTGGTGCGCCTGGGGTGTCGGCGTATATCACTATTCCCGTCTTAGACGGCGTTGGCGTCGTCGCGCTCGCAAACTCTGATGCGAAACAAGTTGCTTTGAATGATGTCACCCTCGCCGTACTGAGAAAACTGGCTGTCTACACCGACGATTCAATGCCTGCTAACCTCCCGGCGTACCCCCGGACCCGATTCCAGTTCCCGACCTCTGGTGCACGACGTGCTCGCGAGGAAGGTCTGTCATCGACCCACGAGCATCCTCCGAGTCAACTCGACCTGACCGGCACGTATGACGACGACGGATACGGGACCCTCACGTTGTGCGATGCATCGAGCCGGTCGGACGAATGCCAGTCCGTGCTCAACGATTTCCGTCTCGCGGACGAGCCATCAACCGACGACCCAAATAGACTGTTCGGTTCCTGGCCATGCGTCTGGACGAGCCATGTTCGCTTCGATCCCACCAACATCACCGGGCGGTATCTCGTCGACTTTGGGACGCTTTATCCGTCGGGGTACGGGAGGAACACGACGCCTTTCGCATACTGGATCGGCCGTGTCACTGCCGACTTTGTTGTGGAGGATGGGATCGTTAGAGGGTTCGGACTTAGTGAGAGCGAGAGGGAGGTGTTTGGGTCGATGGAGGATAATTTTGATGTGTGGTTCAGCAAAGCGTGACTTGGGGTCCGTGCCAAGCGTTGGGGTACTCCCTGGTCGGCTCTGCGGCCCGTCGGACACGCCCAGTTTGGACAGTTCAAATTTCTTGTTCATTTCTTCTCCGATCACATCCAAATCACTATCTAGTTTCATGGCTCCAGCTGAAATCGTGTTGTCCCAAAAAATAAAAATTGACTGTCAGATCTCACGTTTTATGAGGGGCGTGATAAGCGTGATGCGTAAACTGGAGGCTTGATGTGGTACCACCATCTTATCACACTCTCAACAGTTACTTTGATCGCGCATGCCACTACCAGTGGGAACCAGCACCCCTTTGATGTTCTTGAACCAATCTTGACCCCAGACCTCACGAATGCTGTCCAGGAAATCGTAGACACACACCAGGTACCTGGATTGGCGTTGGCTGTCGTCCGTAAAAATGGCCACTCGGAATTTGGCACCTGGGGAAAGAAATCCGAAGACGGTTCCAGGGTGACCGAAGACGTATGTCAGATAATCACCTCTAGGAACTCCCTGGTTACAGTATGAAACGTTGTTGTTTTCTAGACGTTGTTTAACATCGGCTCTTGCTCAAAGGCTTTCGTTGCTGCCTCGCTAGGGATTTTGATCGAAGAATTCGCACAAGGGCGCAATACTACACCGCTTCCGGCCTGTTTATCTACGCTGAGTTGGCAGACAAAATTGGCGGACATCCTTCCCGGGGATTGGGAACTCTCCGATCTCTGGGCCAGCAACAAGGCAAATCTGATCGATATCTTGACGCATGTATCCGGTATGCCGAGGTGCATTCGTTTTCACTGGCCAGGCTAGATCCAGAGTGCTCAAAACAAGCTCAGTCACTATTTATCCATCAAGCGAACTGACGGCACATTGAACATCACCCGAAATCTCAGAAAGTTACGCCCCTCTCACGAGCTCCGTGAGAAGTTTATGTATAACAATCAGGTTCGCTCGTGTATCTTTCTTCCTTTGGTCAGCCCTAAGGTAATTGGGCAGATGTATATGGTCGGCGCACATGTCATTACAACATTATCAGGCGTACAATTCGCGGAGTTCGTCAGAGACCGTATTCTCAAGCCGTTGAGAATGACACAATCCACGTACTCGATCGACGAAGCTGTCCAATCCGGTAAAGCGAGCGAGACGTGGACCTCCTTTGGGCGACGTATACCCCTATGGATGGAAGGACTCGAAGTTGAGCTCTTGGCTGGTCCCGGTGGCCTAATATCCAATGTCAAAGAGTTGGTGCGTCGAGTCCGAGTTCAGGTCATTGTCAAGGCTGACCAGGGTTGACTACCGGGAAACTTGAAGGCGTCTTGGGTGAAATTGTTTCTGAATAACGGGGTGGATTTAGACGCCAACGCAACCATCATCCCACGTGGATCCCTGGAGACAATGACCTCTGCTCACAGTATCGTCTTGGGAAATACCCCAACAGGGCTGTCGGACTCTATCGTTGGCTACGGGCTAGGATGGTTTAGATTATCCCTAGCTGGACACGATGTATGTGTCCACTTTCTCCGAGTCATTCGTATTTCTTCTGAGACGATATGCATGCATCTAGTTACTACACCATAGCGGTGGTGCGCCTGGGGTGTCGGCATATATCACCATTCCCGTCCTTGACGGCGTTGGCGTCGTCGCGCTCGCAAACTCTGATGCGAAACAAGCTGCTTTGCATAATATCACCCTCGCCGTACTAAGAAAACTGACTGGCTACACCGACGAATCGATGCCCGGCGCTCACCTCCCGGCGCAGTTCCCGACCTCTGGTGCACGACGTGCTTGCGAGGACGGTCTGTCAACGACCCACGAGCACCCTCAGAGTCACCTCGACTTTACCGGCACGTACGATGATGACGGCTACGGGACCCTCACGTTGTGCGATGCATCGAGTCGGTCGGACGAATGCCAGCACGTTCTCGACGATTTCCGTTTCATGGACGAGCCATCAACGGGCGACCCAAATAGTAGACTGTTCGGTTCCTGGCCATACGCCCGGACGAGCCACGTTCGCTTCGATCCAACCAACACTACCGGGCGGTATCTCGTCGACTTTGGGACGCTTTATCCGTCGGGGTACGGGAGGAACACGACGCCTTTCGCGTACTGGTTCGTCCGTGTCACCGCTGACTTTGTTGTAGAGGATGGGATCGTTAGAGGGTTCGGATTTAGTGGGATCGGCGAGAGAGAGGGGTATGGGTCGATGGAGGATAATTTTGATGTGTGGTTCAGCAAGCGTGTGTGACTTGGGTGTACTCAGATGTGTCGAGTCCGTGCGATCCACGATCCACTCAAAAGTTAAACGTTAAAGCTTTAAAGCTCCATGACTTTCAACACCATAGCGCGTCTTCAGATCAACATGTCCGTGTATAATAAAATCGTGCCACTCGTCAATCTCAGCGCAACATATTTATGTCCTAAACGCTATTCAAGACAACAGTGACTCGCATACATTTCACCACCTTCGTACTAACTCAAACCACACGCGTTTACTCCAACTTCGTGTCACTGCAGAAGGACATTTAAAAAAACTACCCACGAAACCCATAGATATGATCTGCTCTGAAAGGTCGAGCCCTGTGGGGTACACCATCAGCTCGGCTTATGCGGACAAAGAGGAAAACGCACCAGAGCTCATGACCATTGTTCGTATCGATGCTACCACCGCAAAGGAGAACGGTGCGCACATTTTTGCGCCATCTTCCTCCAAAAGGGGGTCTCTTGCATAAACGGCTCTGCTGAATCCCACCGCCCCACGTCGATCTCCGTATATTGGCCTGCACCATCCACCCACCACCACCGCCATCCGCCCCGCCCGGCGTGCCCCTACCGTCGTCCCCGGGCGAGGCTCCGCGAAGGAGCCCACAAAACCGTCAGATACCATCGTCGTCAGAGTAGAACTCGTCTTCTTCCTCGTCTGTGGGGCCTAGGTTCGTGAAGTCGACTTTGTATCTCAGCAGGCCTCCAATGCCACCGAATCCTTTAACGAACTGAGCACCCTCTTGGGAGCGATTCGTCACAAACTCCAGGTTGGCGCCAAACTCCTTGTACTTCTCCGCGAACCACTCGAGCAGAGGCTGTGGCTCCTGGGCCTGCTCCATCTCAAGACCGGTCGACTTGTCGAGGAACTTCTCGCGGTCCTTTTCCTGCTCCTTGTTGATGTGAACGACGATTTCCTCTGGGATTATGGCTTAGACAAGGTCACAAACTGAAAGTGAATCAGGTCCCTTACCCGCAGCCGCGTTACGGAGAACGAAGCGAGTGATATCCAAGTTTTCCCAAACAATCAACGTTTCGACAGCACCGAGCTCGAGTGCCTTGAGAGTGTCGACGATACCGTAACAGTATTTGCCCGAATCTTGACTAATCTCGTCAAAATACTTCTGAATCAACCTCTTCTCCTGAACAAACTTGACATTCGCCAAAGATTCTGCCGCCAGTTCGATAGACTGGAGAGCATGACATATATATTTAGCTAGCAAAAAAGGGGAAGCAGAATTGCACGCACCTGATTGAAACCGTTCTCACCCCCGTAGCTGACATCAACGACTTTGATGATCTTGGCGACAAGACGGGGATCGAACATGTCACTCTGACTCAGTTCGGTCTTGAAGTCGGCACTACCCGCCAGGACCAGTCCAGTAACGTTGACCTTGTCATTAGAAATGAAGTGCTGGACCGCCAATTCGGCAACCTTCCGGACGTAGTTGTGACGCTTCTCGTCACGCAGACGTGAGAAACGCAGGGCAGACTGGCCACCACGTCCGTGCTTCTTCGGGAGATCAACGGTAAATTTATGGATGACCTCGCGAGTGTTTCCGGCCAAGGTCCCGAAGAGAGTCCCGTTACCATCCATGACGATGAAGCCGAAGCGGGAGTCCGATTCGAGGAGCTCGGACAGAGCTTCGGTGTGGAACTTGTTGTCACAGAGATACAACGACCTGAGGTGGCCGCTTTAGAGCCACGTCAGGTAGTTCATGCTAAAAAAACGCACGTGTTGATGGGCTTGTGAGGCTCAAAATCGAACGAAACCTTCTTTTCCTTTCCCTCATCGGTTAAGATCGTGCCAACGAACAGCACGAGGCCGTTGGGTGGTACACGATTATACAGTTTCAAGCGCTGTTGGGTACTAGTGATGGCGGCGAGCACGGAGAGACGATTGACACGGGACTTGATGTTCGATGCGGTGCCGTACTCCTGAGTCAACATGGCAGACGCTCGTGAGATTTGATCCTGAAAACAGAGAGGTCAGGGTGAGGTGCAGTCCCATCGAGCAACGAGGTACGTACCTTGGGAGGTATGATCAGACTGATCATCGAAGTACCAGCGCTGTATGGTTGTTTGGATGAGGGGCGTGGTACTCGATGACGAGGAGGACGCACCCGCGGGCAGAGTCAAGGCTCTTGATGAGCTTCTTGACTTTCCACATCTGAATGTTTTGTTCCGCCTGGTCTTGACTCATTTTCAACCGATACACGCCCCCTTGAGCAAAAGTCGACGAGGAGGCTGTTGAGAATCTGGATCAAAGATTTCGATCCCTGTTTTTTTTTTCGGCCCCGTGTCACGTGTCACGTGACACTCAAATAATCGAACAAACAACAATGAGATTGACGGAAACAACCTTGTCGTGCAACTACCTACCATGGTTCGAAAGGGGAAAGAGAAGTCGCTGGGACCCATACGCACTCCCGTCGTGCCGAACCATCGAGTGAACAAGCTCGAACCTCCACGACCCTTTCCCACTATCCCCGCTGGAGTCTCGGCGACGGGCCCGCGTTCCGCACATCATGAAGGGAAAAACTACATCACCATCACGCGTAAAACGAAACTGGGCGCGTATCTTAGGCGCTGTAAGGACGTAGTTATCAAGGACGGGTGCTTTATTCGCGCTCGCATATCCCACGCGCTGGATGAGCTGACTCTCCTCCCCCCTAGATACAAGTCCCTCCATCTGAGTGCGCTCGGCGCGGCTATTCCCCACCTTTGTATGTTGGTGGCATCCCTGCCCGAGATCCTCCCTTTTCCCGCGGAGGAGATTCGAACAGAAGTTCTCACTGGTACCGTGGACGTGCAAGATGAACTCGTGCCGGACGACGAGGACGAGGATATAAGTTACCGCACCAGGGCAAAGTCGAGTCTGAGTGTCGTCGTCATCATCGGAGATGGCGTGGATGAGTCCATAGTGGGTGGCGGCAAGTGGGGCCCACGAGGTAAGCGGCGGAAACGCGCCGCCGCCGTGTCGCCGAGGACAGAGGACGCTGCATCGAGCGAATCTGGTTCACAGGAAGGAGATGAACAGAGTGATAGCGTTGAACACTAAGCTCTTGTCGCTGTTGCTGCTGATTATGATTATCATGTCGGCGTCGTTGCAGTTCTACACAGCCTGGTACGGATGCGTGCTATCACAGGTTAGCTGCTCCTTGTATCGATTCCTATGATCGTCACGAGCGTGCGGTGGTGTGAAAATTACATGACGCGACTGATTTTCTGAATCAATGATTTGGCCAAAACCAAATTTTTCCCCTGCGTGACGGTTGTGTGGTGGGTGTGAGAGATTGGGTCTCATGCACCGGGATAGAGAAAAGCGTCTACGCCTGGTGTTCTGTGGAACTCGGCTGCAGAAATCGACGATACGATACCTATTGAAACCTTACTGCATGTCACCCACTTTAGCCACCGTACTGCCACCGTGCCCTGACAATGATTCCGACCAAACGACTCGGAGAACGACCCATCGGAGGGAGGCGTGTGAATCTTATCTCCGTACTGACATCTGTTCAAGTTGAATGCCCACGGTAGGATAGACACATCCGAACTCATACGCTACTGTACTACTGTATGGCTGCCCGCATGTCCGATCCATAGCAAGTACATATTCGGATCACGCCGCATGCAGTACAGTACAGGAAAGCCGACATGCCACCTAATCCCAGATAGAGATTTCTTCACCAGGGGTATTGGTACGAGCCTCTTGACGTCTAATGCCTACCCTACTTTACAATATTACCGATCCCACATAACCACCTCGATTCCTTTGCGGGGGCCTGAAAATGCTTTCTGACTGTCGCTTGCTACTATCCGGAGTTTTTTTCAAAGGCACCGTGCCCCCACGAACCGTATCGCGTCCGTCCCTCGTCCCTGGCATCATCGGTATTTTCAAGTCACACGGCTCCCTGCGATCATAAGGATAAAAAGGCACATTGTGGAAGAAATCGCAACTTCCACCCATCGGTTCACTTCAGCGTTCACCTCAGCGATCATGCCAATTTTCACTCTTGAGACGAATGTCAAGGTGAGCAAAAGTACCACCATGTGGTGTGAAGTCTACTCACCGAAATTCTGCAGCTTTCCAACCCCAAAGAGTTCGTTCTTAGCCTGTCCAAGGTAGAGCAAGCTCTTTACCTAGATTTACCACTAAATTCAAATAATTAAATCGCAGCTCGGTGCGGACGTTATGAAGAAGCCAGAGAAACACATCTTGGTTTCCTACCAGTACAACGAGTTTCTCTCGTTCAATGGAACCTTTGATCCCGCGTTCCGGCTCGGATTGGTACGTCCGCTTGAGTGCTCCAAACGAAGAGGGATATCATGCAGCGACCAGATGAGCTTGGGCGATATCACGCCCGAGAATACCGAAACGTATAGCAAGACCTTTTTCGGGTTCCTGAACAAGACGCTTGGAGTTCCGGTGGATAGAGGTTACATGTGAGAGGCTCAAGCTCATCTATGGCGCGACTTCGGTGTACTGAGAACCTATCTCAAGAGCCTTTACCGACCCTGGCACGGCTAATGCCGGGTAAGTGGAATTCGGAGTTGATGGTGAAACTTATCCCAAGACATCCCCCAGGTACAAAGGAACGACTTTTGAGCATATCTTTCGCAGCAGCCTCTGATGCAGTGGAGCCCAGTTACAGCGGTCATGAGATTTTGAGTTTGGAGCCAATTAGAGCGACGTCGGCTATTGCCGATAAGTTGCCGAGGGGACTCGTGTCGTGTTGTCGTGTGTGTCAGTTACTTGAGTTTGAGCTTGAGCTTGAGCGCTTCACCCTGAGCTTGAGCACTACACATCATCTTCCTCACTGAGCACACTGAGCAATAATACAATCCCACGATGCCATTAGCATCGTCGGGACTCTTGTCGTCGGCGACGCGACAAGCGTTTCGAGTGATACATCATCCTCCCAACTTATCCTCCGCTCGCGGTCTTCACACTCAATCCTTCGTTCCTCGTTCTCCTCCCCAGTCATCTTCCCTTGCCTCTCGTACTCTTAATAGAACCAAGACAATATTCAATGCGTTTGTGGGTCATCTTACAACCCCGGGTACACACATGGTCCCTGGCCACGCGCCGCGTTCCATACACTCGGTGGCTTCGAGGATCCCTACCATTGAGAACAACTTGTCCTTACCCGTTCGTCATGCTTTATCCATGCGCATGGGGTCTCCACGTCTACCCCGTCCGCCCGCAGTGCCACGTAGCATCGCCCAAGTCGGTCTCGGCACCGCGCGCAACTTTACCACAGGGCGTCCAATCTTCCAGAATATCGCCGACAAAATCCACAATATCCCTGTGGCGAGCCGCGCACTCCTAGAAGCCGGCCTGGACACGAGGACGAAAGATGATTCTGTACGTGCTTTCCAGCCCGAGAAGAAGCCCAAGAAGCACTCCCGCCCGAAGTCTCTTGTCCGCCCAACCAAGGTCGAGTTCCACCCAGCCGCTGCTACCCGTCGCGGCGATGACAAGCCCGCGGCCGAGACCGAGTTCGATAAGTACTTTGTTCCCCCTCGTGTCCCGGACGTGTCGACGACGCTCCTCATCCCCCTCGCGCCGACGCCGACGGGTCGCGTCCCATTATCACACACGTTATCATACGACCGCCACCCGCTCCTGCCGTTGATGGAGCTCTCGGCACTCCACGTCGACACGGAGCGTCATGCCTCTCGCGTAAAGGCCCTCTTCGAGCAGCTAGATGCCGCGCAAGTATGGGACAAGGACGCGACGTGCGAAGCCATCGGTGGTGTCCGCGGTGCGGCTGTGCTGCGTGTTCACTTTTCGGGTTGGTCTGCGCACGCGGTGCGTGGCGTCCTTGGAGAGGCTGCGACGGGCTGGTGCATCCTCGAGGAAGAACGCGCAGACGAGGAGCTGGACGCCGCAATGTCGGACATTGGCTCCGAAGCAGATTACGGGCTTGCGGAGCTCAACTCGAGCTCGCCGATCGACCCCGCGTACTCATTTGTGCTCCCGACGCTTGACCTCTCTGCGTCGTCTAGAGTCGCCGGGCCCGAGCCCACGCGCGGACTCCCAACCGCCTCATTCTCTGACACGGCGATAAATCTCTCACCGTTGAGCGACTTTGAGACGTTTTCAGATCCCGGCTATGGTAGCGACGGCTCAGAGCCCTACAGCTGGATCGAGCCCCCAGACGCTCTGTATTCCTCACGTACTCCAAGCCGGGCTGGTTTGAGTTTCAGTTCTGCGTTTTGCCAACGATTGGAAGGGGTCCCTCGAGAAGAGGTATTCTGAATTCCCGTCTCTGGATAACTACAATTCTTTCTTCCTTCTCGATCTCTTTACATTGACCAAATCGAAATTGAGTTCTCTCATTCTTGAAATAACATGTATCCACTGTATCATACTGTGTCCACCTCGAGCAGAACCTCAGAAATACAAAGCACGTTGCCGTAAACCATAAACCTGTCATTGACGTGAGAAGGACACCTTCCTGTAAGCGAAATATGTACGTAGTTTTTTTGCAAACCAATGTAAACTGCCACGTGACCTGTGCAGCATGTGCAGAGTCACCCTCTTGCCCGTACTGTAAATGGGTCGCAAAACTCGTGGTTACAAGGCGCGCGCGCAATCACTTGCGATCGCACGGCAAAAAAAAGGTATCCTACGAAGTAATAATGAAGCCGCTGGTATGTTTATTTTGCGAGAACTTGACACGCTTGGCGCGATCATGACGGACATCTAGGGCCCAGTTCCAACATCGTCAAGGACAGCTGTCTTGCTGAGAGCCCCAGTAATGAGCCCATGGCCATGAATGTGCAGAATGAAGATATTCCTGAAAAAGAAGTCCTCGAGGGCCCAAGTCAAGCGGGCACCGCGGTTGCCGAGGGGCTGTTCAATTCCGACGAATCACCCGATGATTATGATATCGTCGCTGTATCTGATGTGCAGCGGTTCGCATCTGCACTGCAGGAGGCACAGCGCCGTGCTGTTCAGTTGGAGAGTGAGAAGGCAAAGCAGAAACGGAGAACACCAAAGACGTACCGAGGGGACTCGAAAAAAACAATCTACCGCCGTGAGAAGGCTCGCAAAGCTTTGGCGTCACAAGGATTTCACAATATTTTCGCTTTCATGGCCTTAAAGGAGAAGGAGAGGGAGGGTGGCCAAAGGGGAGATCCTGAGGGCAACAGACTTGCCGATACTGGAAGCCTCGATGTCGAAGAAGAGGAGGGAGGACGCCATGGAAATTGCATTGCCCGGGGCCTTGACAAGGGGAAAGTGCCGTGGCGGCACTGGGCCGCCGAAGAAGAGGAAGAGAGCTCCGATGAGAGCTCGAAACTCGTTAGCGCCCGTGCCGTGCGGTACTAGTACAAAGAGGCCGAAGTGACAGCACCGAGCAAGACATGCACTCTGAGTCGGACCCTCACAGTCTTGTGACTCTTGTCGGGACAGTCCAGCATAGACTTTGAGCTGGATATGAAGGAGTTGTGTCGACCTTGGAGTCCCCTTGCTAGAATCGGCCACCCGCGGGGCAACAGGAGGGAGAGCGGGTTTCTTTCTTTTTTGATACTGTACAAGCCACTAAGCTTGGTGCGAGGCAACATGTTCACCAGACAGGCCGGTTTTGCAAGTGAGTAAATAAGATCCCACTCCGGTCCACCTTACAGTATCCAATAGATAATAGATTTCAACTCCCTCAAAGATTCACTGTCGTCATCGTGATGGTCGAATTGTATACCTGCTCTCGTTCCTAACCCTTCCGATGAGTCATGCGGCCAATGTACCCCCTGCCGTGAGAACACCACTTGGATGATGAACCGCATCGTCGAGGGCTGAGATCGGCATGCTTCTGGAACTGAAACTGACGGACGAGTTCCTGGGACTTGTCCTCACCACCCACCTTTTCTCACCGCCACAGCAAGCAAGTCGAGGGCCCTACGATCTGCGCGCTCGGCGACATGGCGCCGTGGCCGGACACCCTTTCCCCCGGCCCGAGGTTGAGAAGCGCACTACGTTGCTTCCCGAGGAGGAGGCCGAGCGGCGGGTCGTAGGAACTCAACCGCTTTCGCAATGTGGCGGGAATGTCGTGATGACCATCAACGCCATCGCCACCTGTGAGTACATAGCCTAGATAGTGAGGCATAATGCCACGCGTTGAATCATTCGCATAAGTTAATTGTAAAGTTTTGACCCTGATTACCATAAATGGATCACGCGCTAGGCTATCGCGTCCAATTTTCTCTTCATCCCGTCGCAATCACATCGACGTCCATGATGGAAAATACTCAGGACAAAATCTCTGCGACGTGGTCTCGTGCCGATGTGGCTACACTCGTCCATACATTGGCAGAAGAAAAGACCAAAGGCAACTGGGTCGATAACCGGCCCACACTGGTCGCCTGGACCGCCTGTGAGCTCGCCCTGATGTACAGCGAGAGGAAGTCAGGAGGCAGGGCGAAGGCCCTCCAGCCAATCCAGAATAGGTGGCAACGAGTAAGTCCTTCCAAACTACCCAATCGTATGCGTCTCTCACATGTCTATTCAGCTTAAACAAGATTTCTATACCGTCAAGGGACTTCGAGCGGCCCCCGGTTTCAGTTGGAATGACCAAGAACAGAAGGTCACGGCGTCGCGCAACGTATGGGACGCATACACCAAGGTGAGTATAACGCGCTCCCTCTAATAACGCGCTCCCATGTACATTTCGTTCACAGACACACTCAACGGCGAATAAGTTCCGCAAGAAACCGTTCCCGCTCTATGACACCATAGCGTATCTCGTCGATGGCACCCAAGCAACCGGGAAGAGCGCCTTCCGGGCCGGCCAATCGTCCGCGTTCAAGCGCGAACGCTCCCCTTCTCTCCGCACATATAAGGACAGCTGCAGCGATGTAGGTAGTCCCGGTGTGAGCCTTATTCAAGTTATATCACTCAACTATTCATGCAGGACGACGAGCTGGCCACTCCAAGGCCTCGTAAGCGCTCCAGGAGCGCAGTCAGATCAACTAGCCAATGCCAGAAGATACATTGCATGTCCGCTGGTCAGGAAGTGTCCAAAATTGCTACCTGGGATCGCAAAAATAACTGATGGAATGAAGTCTAGGTGGGGGTGAATGCCATGTCCAGGATGATCAAAATCAAGACCCGCTAACGAGGGCAATCACCGCCCTCGAAGAAGACAAGGGACTTTCAGACTGCGAGCTATCCGAAGCAGTTCACTACTTTGTGAAGTACCAAGATCTTGCAAAGGCGTACATTACGCTGAAGACTGCTCCGGCGCGTTCCCATTTTCTTCGACATGAACTTGAAAATCTGCGTAAGGACTTGTAGACATCGTCAACATACATGTATTTGAAGGACTATTAACTATACGTACTCGTCTGAGGACCGTCACGAAATACGAACGTTCCTCTTGTGATAGGCAGGAGATGTGCACCGAATAGGCCCTTATTTTTGAAACACCTTCTATTATAATAAAATTAGCAATCCTTAGAGGACTTCACGATCGATGTTAGATACACTAATACTGTTCTATATCCGATGGTATTCCGTAGGTTTCTCTTTCCTCCGATGTCAGCAATACAGCCAATGCAGATATCCACGTGTTGCAGATTTTTTCTCTACTGCCACCTTGGGCCTGCAGTCTACGAAGATCAGGGAGCAGCTTCATGAGTTCCTCCCTCGAAGGTGGATCTCGACACAGAGCCGAACATTCCGTATCCTTTCGACCCCGACTGAGTGCTTTGGTAACGTCGTGTATCCCCTTCCTGCACAGTATTACAACACGAAGGCTAGCCTCTGCTTCTGCGCAGAACCTTCTATGAGAAATGATATTGTCCTAAGCACGAAACCTTGGCTCGAACGATCAGTGTACACCAAAAAGTCCTACAGGCGTACCTGAGAAAATGTAGCCGAGTCGATGAGGGAGCGCAACTTGGCTGTTTGATCGATAAGCGCTCGCAATACTATGACTTGCATGATTTGAGATACAAAAAAAAAAAGAAAAGGTCGGGGGACAGACTTACGACGCACCCACACCAAAAGATTACCCACAACGTAGTCAGCCAAACCCGCGAACATGGAATCGCGTAGCTCTACCGGCAGCGCGGAATAGCCCCGTGCGAAATCAGACATGCCGTCCTGCTCGAACAGCCCGAACCGCACTCCTGCGCGTCCGGCGCCGTCGCCAGCGTATACGTTCGCCCGAGCCAGGTGCACGACGAAGGATCGGCCGAGTCGCTCGTACGCCGTCGTTGTCTCGCGCATGGAAAGAACCTGGCGCAACGGGGGGAGGACCGCATGGGGATCGGTACGTGCGAGTTCGGCGAGGTCACGCAAGTATTTAACCTTGTGCGTGTAGTTACGCGGAAGCCTTTTCACCACCAACCCTTGCGTCAGTGCGCGAGATCTCTTTGTTGAAACGGCGAAACGAATACGCACCTTGTCTTGCGATCCACGAAGGTGCCCTCCCACAGTACATTCAGCACTTTCAAGGCGCAGCAACGAAAGCAATGGTTGACGTGCAAGAGGATATTTATACCGTCCCAGCTGCGCGTCGACTCGGGAGCGAGAAGAATGTCGGTGAGATATTGTCCCAGTGCAAGGATGACGATCTGTTGCAAGATCTCCGTAGGAAATCGGCCAACAGAGCGGGCCAGCGAGGATTGGGGGAGTGGGCCAGACGTCAGAGGCTGACTTGCTCGCATTATGGAGAGAGTGTTGAGCAGGTGTCGAGGTGCCGTGGCATAACTCAAGTGAGGACAACAAAGAGTGGCGTACTCCGCATTGGGCCGGACACTGTGGCACTACAAACAAACACGCGCTGCCCAAATCCGGTGGGGACAGTGGGACAGTTTAACTGTAACACACCCATTGTTAATTTCATCCAAGACGCCTTCGAACTTCTTGGTGTCAGTCTTGACTCTGGCCTCAGTGCCACAGTCCGATATCTCTGACCGCGTTCAGGCTGTCAGGTGTATCATCACAAAGCAGATAATACACAATTTGCACAGACGAAGCACATCCTACTCGTACAGTATCACGATTTCACACTCTTCGATCCCTTATGGCCTTATTGACACAACACCCGTAACTGAACGCCACTGCATCACTTGCCAAAGATCTGCGCAAAAGTCGTTCCTTCGTGTCTGGGAAATGTCTGAGGATAAGTGTCACCACTGACTTCGAGTTTGGCTTACCCGATAAAAGCTCTCCCAGGGTCTTCAAAGCATCTGAGATGGGTTCTTAGTACAACGGAGGTCACGCCATAGATGACCTTCTCACATGTAACCCCTATTCCCCGGAACTCCCAGCTTACCGTTCAGGAACTCGAAAAGAGTCTTGCTATACCCTTCGGTAACCTCGGGCGTAATATTATCCAAGCTTCTCTGGTTGCTGCATGATATCCCTCTTCGTTTTAAGTACTCAAGCGAGACTCACCAATATGAGCTGGAACGCGGGATCAAAGGTTCCACTGAACGAGAGAGACTCGTTGTACCGGTAGGAGACCAAGATGTATTTCTCTGGCTTCTTCAAAATTTCCGCAGCGAGCTGGAATTGTGATAAGTTAATTGAGTGGGTCGAATAGGGGCAAAGACCTTGGACAGAGTAAGAATGAACTCCTTAGGGTTAGAAAGCTGCAGAACTTCAGTGAGTAGACTCCGAGCCGCATAGTGGTACTACTTTTGTTCACCTTGACATTCGTCTCAACGTTGAGAGTCGGCATTCTTGCGTGTGGGTGAATCGATGAGAAGCGCGATTGCTTCCGCGATATGTCTTATATGTGAAATATACCATTGTGGGGTTGGGGTGCAGCCGTAAAGTTACTTGTCGAAACCACCCAGTGATTCATCAGACCGGATCAGACCGGCTGGATCCGACCTGACCTGCAGTGGAGACTGCTCGCGAGTCGAAAAATGTACAGAATCGTCGATCTTGTACAGCGGTCACAAATGCCTGTTTGTAAAGTAGATGTACTCAAGCCTTTGGCCTGGCTGCCTTCGTCCCGATCTATCCATTAAAGTCATGACCCTTTTCAACTACAGTGTGCGCGGAAACCCTGGCAGCGGCGTAGAAAAGTGTCTTTATGGTGGGTTCGTGGTTGGTGTTGGTGGCGAGGATATTCTCTCACTCCTTCTCAGGGAAGTGGCTGAGAGTAGTACGAGCACGAGGAACTGTTGCGTGGCGGCAGCTCGGTTCGGCAGGGTTAGTGATGTCGTTACCGTCATCGTCGTGGTGGGTGTTGGCAGCGCAGTCTTCCATCGTTATTCTTTGTCTTTCTGGCTGTGGATTTCGATTTCTTGTTACTACTACTGGGTTGCACCACAATTATAACCAGACTAGGCTTGGTGAGACTTCTAGAGGCGGAACTCTGCCTACGCAAGATAGTTTGCTGAAGCGGAGCAGTAACAGTAGCATTGACGAGTTGTGGTAAGATGAGGCCAGTCCAGCGATGCGAAGTAAGATGACCATGAAAATTTCCAATACTTGCTCCCTCTGGAAAAGCAAGGTTTCAGTCGACAAAGTCGCCACCTGGTGAGAAGGGAACAGATAAAGATAACATACACCGACTTGCGATGAAATGAGCAGTACAAGGAAAGACGGAAAAAGAAACAGACCGATCAATCGAGACGCACTCCACACCGAAGTCGACCTCGGGTATGGCGTTGAGCATCGACAACGAGTTGGTGACGCTGCCCTCTTCTCTGGACCTCGCTCGACCTTGTACCCGGGTCTAAATCAATTTACTGAAAAAGTCCTCTTGCGCTTGCGCACTCTCACCGGGGACCGCGTCCGGACTGGGTTCGGCCGACTTCTGGGCGCGCCCGCGATGAAGCTTCATGTTTTCCTCTATGTACGCCAAACTGCATGGGAATACGAGTCCTCTCTCCGTATTTGTCTCCATCAAGTGCATTTGTCTGCAGTGTAATCAGAATCAGAATTGTCGTCGGACACCTGCGCACAGCGCTCGGGATGTTCTTCGCGGGTGACCGGTGACCAGTGACCTCGGGCTCGCGCGCAGTCGCCTACGAACGAATGTGGCATCATCGGCGCGAGACCACGCCCCTCTCGTTTGCCATTGTGAAAGTGAACTGACATGAAAATAGTATTGGATTTCATACTCTTCGCATCCATTGACGCGTGATCCGAAGCTTGATCCATTTATGGTCTATCATAGCGGCGTTGCTAGCCTCCGCACATATCCGCACATTGCGGGGGCGATTGAGATCACGACCAACGTGGTGCCGCCGTGTTTCTCGTTTACAGCACCTTGAAAGGTAACATCAGCTTCAAGCAGGTCATCCGGGTCATGAATGCGAATAAGACGGCGAGATCAGACACGAGTTGCAGCTGTGTCTTCAAAGAGTAACTCCTCTGTTACAATCAGGGCTTAAAGGACATGCGCCGTCTCCGCCACATAACGTAACGGCGAGAACATATACCTCTGGCGAGTGCAGTACCCAATAGTCAAAAACGGCGCTTTGCAGCCGATGTGGTCGGAGCTACTAGCGAGACAAGTGAGTAAACTTATTCGACGGCTCCAAGCTAGCAGCGGGATTGCCCAGTTCGCCGCAGAGGCATCCCGAGCTCATCGGACCCATACAGTATAGTTCAAGTGGAAGGACGAACAGGCTTGCGTGTTCCAAGATGACGCCGAAACATCCCACCAGGGCAAGCCTCCCACACACACGCAATTGCGTCTGAAGTAAAATACTACCTTGTAACTCTTCTCTACGTGCTGTTAAAAACACTGGTTTTAAATTATGGAAGGTTTGCTTGTTACGAAGTGCCCGTTTCATGGCGTCGATTGTGTACCAGGGGCAGAGACCTCAGGGAGGTGTCCGCCGAGGTTATCAGGAATGGCGAGGGTCGGGTCGACCTCACGCGCAAGACGTCCTCCAAAGAGCACACCACCATCGCGCGCCTGGTAGTCCGCGATCCGCTTCTCAACCTCAGGCCGGAAGTGTCGCATCAGGCCCTGAATGGGCCACGCCGCAGCGTCACCAAGCGCACAGATCGTGCGGCCTTCAACTTGTTTCCTATGGAGGTGCGCAGAAAGGGTGTGTGATGAGGACAAGGTAGCGGGTGTGATGGGATGAGCACGTACGTCAATTCCAGGAGCATGTCGATCTCGCGCAGGTGCCCACGGCCCTCGACGAAGCGGTTCATCATGTTCATCATCCACGTGGTGCCCTCACGGCAGGGAGTACATTGGCCGCATGACTCGTGTTTGTAGAACTGCGGGGAGAGGTTAGGAGAGACAGCGTGTGTTGCGGAGGGGCGTACCTGAGAAAACCGAGCGATAGCTGCAACAATGTCCGTCGACTTATCCATCACGATGACGGCGCCAGTGCCAAGACCAGACTGAGCATCCTTGAGGGAGTCGAAATCCATTCTGCATCATGGGATAAGGTGGGCTGGAGTAGAATGTAATCGGCGCACTTACAAAACCTCCTCACATTTGGGCTTCGGGAGCACCGGGACGGAGCATCCGCCAGGAATGATTCCAAGTAAATTGTCCCAGCCACCGCGGACACCTCCAGCGTGCTTCTCGATGAGATCTTGCAGAGGAATGCTCATCTCTTCTTCGATGACGCATGGGTTGTTGACATGACCGCTGATGCAAAAAAGTTTGGTACCCTGGTTACGGTCCCGACCAAAGCCCGCGAACCAGCTCGAACCACGGCGGCAGATCGTTGGCGCGACAGCTACGGTTTCAACGTTCGCAACTGTCGTAGGACACCCAAACAGACCGACGTCGGCAGGGAATGGGGGCTTGAGACGAGGTTTTCCTTGCTTGCCCTCCAGACTTTCGATGAGCGCAGTTTCCTCGCCGCAGATATAAGCGCCAGCCCCGCGATGGACGTATACATCGAATGCGTAACCGGAACCGCAAGCGTTCTTCCCAATGAAGCCGGCCTTGTAAGCTTCTGTGATCGCTTGTTGAAGGTGTGAAGCCTCCTGGAAGAACTCCCCACGAATGTAGATGTACGCTGCAGTAGCGTTCATGGCACGTCCAGCAACGAGGCAACCCTCCACGAGTTTGTGGGGGTCACCGCGCAGAATTTCACGATCCTTACATGTCCCGGGCTCTCCCTCATCAGCATTGACGACAAGGTAGCGAGGTCTACAGCGCAAGTTCAGGTTGCGGCGAAATGAGTGGCGCTGACGCGACACACCTTGGGTCTTTCTCCCAACCCGGCTTGTTCATAAAACTCCATTTTAGACCACTAGGGAAACCAGCACCTCCGCGTCCGCGCAGACCGGAATCTTTGATCGTCTGAATGATCCATGAGTCTCCTTTATGGAGGATGTCTTTTGTCCGATGCCAGTCACCACGAGACTGACAAGTCGATGTGAGAATGGTCATTGAGGGCGAGTGGGGAGTACGCACCAATGCACCCTTTATGCTATGATCATGTCGCAAGTAAGCGTTGGTAAAGATGCGGTCCTGGTCCCTCAACCCGCCATATCGTCGAACAGGTGTGTCCTGTACGGTAGCCAGATTTCTTCGGCCCAAAGGCCGCACAGAGCCTGTCAAGCTCTTTAAGACATAGAAACTGTGCTGAAAGAATATATGAGCAACTTACGCGCTGATCTCACAGTTTTGAGCATTCCGAAGACGACAGCAGTGAACGGAGTGAAGGTCGACCCATCCCGATGATATAATCACCGGGTTTTTCCGTCTGTTCAACAGGTTCATGAATATTTCGTGCACTTTTTCTATTAATTCCAAGGCCCACTGTAGGGAGTAAACTTCCTACCCGTAACAATACTATGATGAGGCTTCGTCTCCAAGTCTTTGTTTGAATTTTGTGAAAGGTTCGTATTATGACTGTTAAACAGCACGTGCTTCGCGTTCAGACGCGCGATTCCATTTGCTCAAGCTTGGTGACCTTTGCGCCTTACCCTCGACCTCTGTAACGAGGGCACCGAACGTACCACAACATCTCTTTCACGAGAGAGTCTGAGGACCCGAATCCAACAGAACCGGAACTTGTTTCGGTAACATGACAGACTGGACCACGAACTCAAACGAAGCTCTCCATCTTTCTCTCGGTATTTTTTTCTCAAATCTCTTGAGCTGTTCCGTGAGCTCAAGATGCGTTACGCAGTACGCGCCACTACGGATAAGGAGGCGCTAGGTGATAACGAGTCGTACGAGAACTTCCATCCGACTTTCACTTATCCGGTCTGTACGACCCCTTGAAGTCTCTCACCACCATCTTGCTAACCTTGCTTCAGATATACGGCGAAGATGAAAAAATATATGGATACACTGACCTCGTGATTGACGTGCGCTTCGCCTGTTTCTGAGGGCCTAATTTCTGTCCATAACACTCTACCCTGTAGTTGCGCTTTTCGTCTGGTTCTCTCGCCCAATTCCTAGACATAAAGTATTCTGAAAAACTGACGTCATCCTCGACCCTCGACGACGTTCGAGGGACGCTCGAAAACTTCATCCCCGGAGATTACTACCGAGCCGAAGCAGAGTTCCTGGCGCGCGTCGAGGAGGATGCTGCGTCATTTCGGCCACTTGGAGTGAAGATACACTCGTATACCCGCGCCGCACCAAATAGCTCTGCAAAAGGCAAGGGTGCAGCCGCGACGCTTTCGGAGGACGATCCAGACGCGGTTGTGTATGAAGCGTGGCATGTGCGTTGCTTGATTCCCTGCGGAACACTCTTTTGACGTGGCTCCAGACAACGTGGAATACCCAAGGATTTCGAGAATATCACCGGCGGATGCAAACATTCATCTTGCTCTATATCGAAGCCGGTTCTTACATCAATGAGGCAGAAGATGCATGGGAGTTTGTCGTTTTGTGCGTGTTCCATCCTTTTCTAGTTCTTGCCCACATGCCACCCGGTGCTGACAAAATTAGATACGAAAAGCGCAAACGGCTCACGACACCTGTCACGGAGTCCTATCATTTCGTGGGATACTCCTCGCTCCATCCGTTCTACTGCTTTCCTGACAAAGTCCGCCTCCGACTGAGGTATGTATAGCTCCTTTCTTGTGACCTTTGCACCCCCTGACACCCTCCCTTTACCCCTTTCCCCAGCCAATTTGTGATCGTTCCACCGTATCAACACCAGGGGCATGGGTGTTAGTCTTCCCTATTTGTATGCGCTCCTTTTTTTCGGCGCTGACTGAGACTCGTTGCAGCGGCATTGTACGACGCAATATACCAATATGTCCTCACGAAACCCGCCGTGATTGAGTTGACCGTCGAGGACCCTGCCGAGGCCTTCGAGGACCTGCGTGACCGTAACGATCTCGCGATGTTACTCGGCCACACGGCCTTCATGGCCGAGGCCTTTGGCTCCGACGTCGTGTCCCACGACGGGGGGCGCGTGGGGCGTGCGCGCACGTCCGCGAGGGCGGGGACGAAGGCCAAGTCGGCGGGGGGGAAGCTGGGCCCGCCGGTGGATCGCGCTTGGTTTGAGCGCTGGCGCAAGGAATTGAAGATGGCCGGGGTATGTTTTGTGCGCAGATACATGCCATTTCTTTCAATTCTTTCGCTTGACGTGTCTGACCTCTCTGTGTCGCCAGCGCCAGTTCCACCGGCTCATTGAGATGCTGATCCAATTGCACCTGAACCCGACGGATGCGCGAGCGACCAAGGCGTACAGGCTGCAGGTGAAGGAACGATTATACCGTTTCAACTATGTCAGTATGGGGATTTGCATGGCTCGGCACGATCAAACTCACTGGTCCGTGTTTACAGGAAGTCCTTGTTCAGCTTGAGGAAAAGGAGCGCTTGGAGAAGCTAGAAGAGACATTTCAGAGCGTTCGCGGAGACTATCAGAGAATCCTGGCGATGGTCCGATGATAGGAACCCCGCGAGAACCGGCTTTGTGCATCTGCCCACAGAACAGCTATGTTAATGGAATGCCCTTTTTTCGGCTGATAACTGACCATTGCGACCGCCCATGAATCATCGTACTATCAGCCTAATCCATGTACGGAATATTATCACCGCTTCGTCTCTTCCTGTCTGTCTGGCAACCTTGAACAATCGAAAGGGTCAAAAGTGGCACGGATAAGCTCTTTTTCTGGCAGATTCGTACTGTTTACTTCTAAACTACAATTTACATGTTCAAAGTCACTGAAACACAATGTTGCCCACAAGTGAGCAAGCGTTTTCTCTACCTCAACGTGACCAATTCTGGGGTACGCTTTGTGAGAACGGACGATCGAAATGCAACATGCGTAAAAATAACACATACCCTCGGCGGAGGTTGGGTGAATCGCGACTGTGTCATCGAAGTCACGCTTCGTCGCTGCGTACGCAATCAGGAGATCTGACACTGAGCGCAGGTTTATTTTTGTGCTTACCGCCCATTTTGACAGCGACAGCGAAGCCTTGAAGCAGCTCGTCGCTACCCATACCAATAGTATGAACACCAACGACGCGTTCTTCCGGCCCGACCACCACCAGCTTGAACATAGACGGCTCCTTGTGATCCGCGGGGATCATGGAGAAGTACAGCGCGCGGAATGACGACTTGTCTGCGATAAGATGACTTCAACAGGGATGACGTAGCATGAAAGAGGAGAATTGCGCACAAATCTTGACTGCGTCACCGTACTTCTCGCGCGCTTGGGGCTCCGTCAGACCCACCGTCCCGATGGGGGGATGTCTACGATGCATCAGTCAGCAATAAGCACCGCAGCCACAACCACAGCCACCATCATTTTGGACAAACTCACGAGAAGACGACAGTAGGAATATTTTCGTAATCCAGTTTATCGTTCTTGAACTTCTCTCCGCCGTAGAGCCTGTTGGACAGCCGCCTTCCGGCCGCAATTGCGACCGGTGTAAGAAGTGCCTTCCCTTGGACGTCACCGATTGAGAAGATGCCCTTTACGTTTGTCTCTTGCCACTCATCGACGATAACATTGCCTTCTTTGTCGACCTTGACACCGACATCCTCAAGGCCGAGATTCTCCGTGTTTGCTTCGCGACCGATTGCCCAAAGGACCGTGTCGACCTCGAGCGTCTTTCCAGTGCTGAGATGAACAGTGAGTGGCCCTCCGGGCTGACCTTCGACCTTGATGACGTTAGAGTTCCCATGGAAGTTAATGCCAGTGTGCTGCATCCAGGGCAAGAGAACGTCCTGCAAAGAGGGGTCGAACGTGCGGAGGACTTTGTCGTGACGGGCGATGAGATGAGTCTCGGAGCCAAGGGTGTTTAACACGCCGGCAAGCTCGACCGCAATATAACCAGCACCGACGACGGCTACGCGTTTGGGCTGATCCTCAAGCGCAAAGAATCCATCCGAATCGATTCCGAGCGATGCGCCGGGTATCTGATCGTCCGAGGGGACGACGGGCCGCCCACCTGTGGCAATAACCACTTTCTCGGTGGAAATGGAGAAGGCGGTGCCATCCTCGCGCCTAATCTCGATGCTCGTCGGCGATGTGAGCTTGGCATGGCCACCATAGTACGCGACACCCTCGCCCGTGATGTTCTTATCGTAAATGCCGTTTAGCCAACGGACGTATGCGTCACGCTGGGGTTTGAAAGTAGCCCAAGAAAACTTGGGAGCCTCTTGAGGTAGATTGAAGTGGTAGCCGTCGGCCGCGTTACGTAGCTTGTCTGCGATATCCGCAGCGTGCCACATGATCTACGAATATCTCATGAATACGCAAGCGTTAACAACTCGCACGTGTTAACTCACCTTCTTTGGCACACAGCCTTGTGGAGACACGTATAAGTGAATGATAATCACCAAGATTGACTCCACGTACCAACATTAACACATGTACCACCGAGTTTTCCAGAATTTTCTATGATGGCTGTCTTTGCACCATGGAGCGCGGCGCGGCGCTAGCAACGAAATAGTCAACATAAACACGACAGACGCGTCGAGTGAGGCACACCGAACCGGCAGAGCCACCGCTGCCACCACCGATGAACACGACGTCATATTTTGCACCCGGTGTTGGTTTATCGATTGGAGGCATCCTTGGAACCGAAGTATGACTAAAAGCTCTATATACCTGCCA
>QFDV01003604.1:2878-22281 GCA_003315845.1 Lactarius trivialis
GACACCTTCAGAATCGGTGTCTTGCATGCTGGAAGAGGATGGTGAACGATAGTGACAACAAGTGAGGACGGGGCATACATGGACAATATTTCCATCCTTGCTCCTTCATTAAGCGATCTAGTTCCAATGTGCCGTCGCAAGAGTGCTGAGGCCTACCCAAGTTGATCGTTTGTTGACACTGCTTGCACCAAGCATGTTTGCAGTTCGGAAGCGGGCACCTGATGATTTTTACTTTTTCGTGTCCATCTCTCGCTACGAACATCGACCGCTCACACCTGTCGCAAATATTAGTATGCACGCGGGCAGATACCGCGTACAGTACTTTCGGCAGTGCAGAAGCACGGCAAACGGGACCATCTCCATCTCGGTCCAAATGTTGAACTGCTCGTCAGTGAGTCCGAGGTTTAGGGCGAAGATCTGTGAAACCTCTACAACATTCATGAGAGCCTTGACGAGGGGAGAGGAGAACATCCCCATACCGCCGGTGGCGCCCTTATCCTTAACCTTAGTTGCAGTGCAAGTAGGGCATAGTATGGGCAATTTGCGCTCCTCGAGGCGAGCAGAAACGTATCCGCGCATGCACTCCCGACAGAAGGCGTGTCTGCAAGGATCAGGGCGAGCGACAAAGTCCTCAGGCATCACTTCCATACATATCCCGCACTCGAACACTTGTTGGATTTTCTGGGAAAGATTAATACGTTCTGCGGGGAGAGCACGGTCTCCGCTGTCAAATGCACCCTGCAAGCGCGTTGCGCACGAGAGATTGTCGTCCCGACCAAAGAGTAGACCAAAGAGTAGTGCTAATAGGGACCTCAAATGCGTGAACATTGTACGTAGGGGTAACGTAGGGGTACTCCTGTACAGCCAAATCCGCTCCAGACCGCAACAACAGCGGACATCCAAATTTCAAGGGCCCGCGGGGTTCATAGTTAAGTATGGGTGAAAAATTGTTATCTCGCAAAATATGTAGTTATAAAATAGTTACGGGATTATTCACTTTTATTTTTTAATTACTACCAATAATTTCCGGTGCGATAATTATTTTTTTCAAACTCTGCCTATCCTTCTAAATTGCGCGCAAAAGGCCCCCTGTTTTGAGATTGGCTGTACCTCCCGTAATAAAATAGTTGCGTAATAACTTCTATTTTTTAATTACTACAAATAATTACCGGGGATGTTACTCAGCCGTTCCGCGCTGACTGACCACTCTCTCGGTAAAAATGAAACGGATTCAGAAGGGAAACAGAAAAGGAATACACCTCGAACTGAACTGAGAGTTAGTGCCTGGAGGCGCAGTTACTTGCGCAGTTACCGCGGCGAAAATTGGTAGCTGAATAGCCTAATCGTGGACAACTTGAACCTGACTAATGGATTGGTCCCACAGTAATCAACGACTCGGATCAAGTAACGATCAACGCACACACTGTACAGTAAATCACCCTACTGTATGAGAGCTCATTGGATCATGTGGACCTCCGAGTCTGGTCTCATCTTTTCTTGGCTGTGGCATGAGAGATTCGGCGCCGCATTCAGTTTGACGGCGTCTCTACGTGGCAGGTCTTCGTCTGGAAGCTAGTATTTAGAAGCCTACTTAACTGCGACGGCTTCACGAGAGCTCATTCGCAATTACATGGTCGTCTCATCTTTTTCTCCTTTCTCGAGCTCTGCTCTTGGTGGTGGTTATGACCATCCCGTTCGTCTTGCTGCTGCGACTACTCTCGGCGGCCTTCTTCTATGGTTGTTAACGCGGCTCACCAAGAAGGCCCGAAAGCTGCCCCCGGGTCCCAAAGGTCTTCCCTTGATAGGGAATATTCAACATGCAGCCGATCATATCTGGCTGTCCTCACCGGAACGTAAGAATGAATATGGTGAGTTGGATAGAGGCTTTTTTCAAGCCGAAGAAACTGACATCGTTGGAGGTGAGATGATGTATGTCAGTGTGCTCGGGCAAGGGATCCTCGTCCTCAATAGCCGGCGCGTCGCTGTTGACCTCCTGGATAAGCGATCAAGTATATACTCGGATCGGCCCCACAACATTGTCCTGTGCGAGTACATGTCGGAGGGACTATCGGTCGCGTCCACTCCGTATAACGACCTGTACGACCTCGAGTTTCTCCATCAAGTATGTGCTGACCCTCTTTGTAGATTGCGACGTTTACGGAGGGCATCCATGGACAGCTTTTCCAAGTCTGGCGTGTCTCTGTTCCGCCCGGTCCTGAACAGGGAAGCAATGATACTGGCATTAGACCTCATTAAGAATCCTTCAGATAGGGAGATACTTCTCCGCCGACATTCCCTGTCAATCATGTTATCCATCAACTATCATCTCCCATCAGCGCAATCAGACAACGACCCTCTTATCCTTGAAATCATTGATCGAACTCGACACATATCCCATACGTTAGAGCCGGGCGCACATCTCGTTGAGTTCTTTCCTTGGCTGCGATACGTTCCCAGGATGTATGAAAACCGAACACTGCTGGGTTTCACACTCTGATGAGCTCTCTCTCAGGTTCGCAGAATGGAAACGGGAAGCACAGCTTTGGTTCAGTGAGACTACATCACTGTTCGAACGCCTTCATACCAAGGTTTCGGACGACTTGGTAAGTACATGTGTTCGGAGCCATTGTTGACGAAATAATAATCACGGAAATCAGGTAAACGGAATCGACAAGCCAAGCCTTTCTGCAGCACTGATCAAGAACCAGCAAAAATACAATTTGTCTGAGCGCGAGCAAGCCTGGCTTGGTGGCGCTATGCTGTACGTAAATCTCACATACCGAGCCATCTAGAGGGTCACGTGCATCATAGTTTCGGGGGTGGGGAGACGACATCTTCTATCCTCGAATGGTGGCTCCTAGCGATGGTCGCGAACCCGGAGGTCCAAATGCGTGCCCATTCAGAACTGGACAAAGTCGTTGGCCGTGCCCGCCTGCCGACCTTTGCCGACCTGCCTTCGCTCCCTTACATCCAAGCGATGGTCAAGGAGACGCTACGTTGGGCGCGGATCGCCCCCTTTGGCGTTCCCCATAGGTCCACAACGGACGACTGGTACGAGGGCATGTTCATACCGAAAGGCACGATATGCCTCCCAAACATGCACGTGGTCAATTCCGATCCGGGTATATTCGGCGAGGACGCTGCGCGGTTCAACCCGGACAGATACTTGTCAGACGACCATGGTGGTGCGGAAAGGACAGAGACGGAAGAGCGCGAGATGGGCAGCACCGTGTTTGGGTTCGGACGGCGTGTCTGTCTCGGGAGGTACATCGCACAGGGGGCGCTCGCCATCGACTTTGCGACGCTGCTCTGGGCGATGCGTTTTGAGCGCCCAAAGGGTGTCCAGGGTGAGTTGGAGACGGAGAGGTTCGTTTTGGAAGGCTTGTCAGCGTAAGTGACGTTTCTGACCCCGGACACGCCTACGAGCGCTGATTGGCTGTACGCAGGCGTCCTTTTCCTTTCGAACTGCGCGCAAGCCCTCGTTTTCCAGAGACCGAGACGCTGATTGTCGATGCGTTGGAGTTACACAGATGATGGTAACATCTATGACCCGGGTGGGATGGTGTTTATGTAAGTACGATATTCAGCCAGTCAAGCGAGTCAATTCCCCAACTCAGCGCAATACATACATTGTCAGGATAACAGTTTAAGAAGTGAGAGCAGGAGCAGAAGTTGTAGAGGGACATAGTCCGGACTGGGGTCCACCGTGAACCCCTTCCGAAAATCGAGACAGTTATTCAATTCAAGGTGTTCAACACGTCGATACGCCATATTATTCGCACAAATTGAGTGCTTCCTCCAGCAAAGCCTCAGCGTCCGTAAACCGAGGTACCACCTTGCACTCAAAGGGAGCAGGACGGCTGTGCCGTATCATTAGTCCAGACCCAGTACACAAAGCCGGTAAAACAAACACTTACGTCATTACACCGGAGTGAACAAGCGTATGCGTGTCCAACTCTCCGCGTGCACCATCAGGGCGTTCGAATCGCATCGCCCAAAGCACCGTCGCGAAGTCGATCACAAGCGTCGCTTCTGCGACATACCTCCCAGGACACACACGCCACCCATACCCAAACGTCACGTGTCCATCCTCCCGGCCAGCCTGCAGGTTGACCCTCTTCTCGTCGAGGTACCTAGTCGGGTCGAATTCGGCCGCGTCATTGCCAAACGCTTCCGTGTTGGCGTTGAGCTGGCGCATGTTCGCAAAACAGACCGTGCCCTTGGGGATGAACTTGCCCTCGTACCAGTCGTCTGCAATCGTGGCGTGCGGCATTCCAAGGACAGTTATTGGTGCCCATCGCAGTGTCTCTTTCACCATCGCGCGGATATAGGGAAGAGAGGCGACATCGGCGAAGGTTGGCGGACGAGCGCGGCCTACGACCTCGTCGAGCTCGGCCTGGGCCTGCGCTTGAACAGCGGGATACGCGAGCATGGCGAGAAGCCACCACTGGAGCGTAGTAGCTGTTGTCTCTTGACCCGCAGAGCTACAGTAGGTGATGCCTTAAGTTCACGTTGGGTCTGCAGCACAGATCGGGGAACGTACAACATGTTGCCCACGAGCCATGCCTGCTCGCGTTCCGAAAGGCCGTGTTTACTATTAGTTTTAAGTACTGTAGCACCGAAGCTTGGCTGATCAATCCCATCTTGCTGGAGGTGGTAGTTATAATCTTTCTCTCGGCGAACCGCTATAGCAAGCGTAGCACGTACCAGGTCTTCAGCAACTTTTCCGAGAAGACGTTGGAACATGAGCGAATCCTGGATAAACCAGTATTGTGCATCACGTTTCCACTTGGCGAACCTGCGCGGGACGATGAAACGAAACGTAGGATCAATATGAATACGATCCTTACCTGCTCGGAACATACTTCATCCAAGGGAAATACTCAACCAAACGCGCCCCAGGCTGTACTTCGGTCAAGATGCGATCCACGTGGTCATTGATTCCCACGACAACCGGGTCATCTTCTGATTCTGTGGGTGGATGATGGTAAATGATGGACAACATGATGGACGATGCTTGTCGTTTGAAATGCTTCTCCGGAGAAGGAGGGTTCTTTATCAGCTCAAGCGCCAACATGATCGCTTCACGAGCCTGGATAGGATGGAAGTGCTGTGAGGCTGATTTGGAGAAGCCTTCCACAGCGACACGGCGAAATCTGTTCCATCTAGTACACGGCGATCAGGGTAGATACACAATACAAAATGTAGATCACATACAGGTCGTCGTATAACGAGAAGGACAAGGTCATATTCTGTGTCAAAAATTCGCCTGCAGAGATGTAGTGTGGCCGGTCGGAATATATGTTGGATCGCTTGTCGAGCAAATCGACGGCAACGCGCTGGCTATTGATGACAAGGACGCCGCTCCCTAGCGCGCTGATATACATCATTTCGCCTGAAACGCACATGAACACGGTTCTGGAAACATTGGAGGTATGGGGTATCACCGTATTCATCCAGGCGTTCCGGTGCGGTCAACCAACTCTGATCTGTTATGTGAACAACATCGCCAATAAGGGGTATCCCTTTGGGACCAGGTGGGAGATTACGGAAGGCCCTCAGAGCGAGTCTGGTGATCAGCCAGAGGACAAAGCCAGTGAGGAGGGCTATAGCTAGGAGGTAGATCGCGCGGTTGGTACTACGGCCGAGTATCCAAGTGATGATTTCCATGAGAAAAATGGTCAGAGACAGAGGTCGACACCCTCTCTACATATACGAGCGTCTGGAATGGCGGCCGCCGCGGACTCGGAGAAACGTTTACACCACTGGGATGGCACTTTAAAAGGGCCCGTGTATATACGCCACGTACTATGACTAGAGAGTGATTAGGGAGGTGGTTCTGGCGGCGCCCGGTGCTAGGACGAGGTGCTTCCTTTGCGCCTTTCCGAGTCGGATTCCGTTGAATGCGGGGCAGAATGGAGGTAGTGGCTCGGGGGCGAGATCAGGAAGTACAGAGGCATCATTGCTATACGTTACACAAAAGCATGCGATTGATCGCACGGGTGACCGATGACCGGTTAGCAGTCAGGCTGGCAACCAGACAGCGATTAGCGCGGCGGTTTCAATACAGAATATGCGTGAGTATACCCCATATGTGAGATCCTTTGAAGTGAGAAAGATTGTACAGTCCTCCAGCCATGGTAGGGTTGCAAGAATTTTAGTGGATGACGTCGTTCAATTGCCCTTGGGTGATGGTCACCTAGCAATCGGATTAATGAAGCTTACCAGTTCTTTATTTATCCGACCAGTGGTACATTTAAAGAAATGTATACTGATTCCAAAAGATCGGCGCTTTCCTCATACAGTAGCAACAGCTCAGTCGTGTGCGATCAGAGGGCCGGGGCCCCACAACCGACAGAGACAGCTGGGTTTGAACACGCCATATACCGAGGTTTTTTCCCACAGAAAATAAAATTATCTGCCCAAACATAGACGCAGCTACTGTATTCCTCTTGCGTTTTCAAATGTTTGATAAAATTCAGCGTTCGTTTTTCTCGAGGTCCTGAGCGATCACCGGTCATCAGCAACCTTATATATTCTCGCATGTATGCAGGATATGTAGATACAAATTTCTCGTTCCTGTGAAGGTAGTTGCCATCCTTGCAACGCAACCTGTCTCTGCTCCGACGCACCCTATCCTTCCTCACCCCTCGCCCCTCGCCATCCCGATGCCGTCGTCACAGATCACTCATTCGCCTGCGCACGAGACGTGTTCAGACTCTCTGTGTGCGCGCACATGGGGGTCGTGGAGGCCCATCATGTGTGGCAGCTTCGGCCAGCTCAGGCTGGACGTGACGAGAATTGTATGCCTGCGAGGAGGAATTCACTGAGGGCGCATGCATGGTGGATAGGAGGCTGCGCCATCGCGACCCTTGAGCCCGAGGCGCTGCTTGTAAAGCTCGGCCCATTGCCCATGCCCAAGGGCGCTGCATCCGGCCGAGCGTGCACCGGACGGGCTCAGTCTTCCAACTACAATAACTTAGTCAGATGAGAGTTAAACACTCTGCGAGAGGTCAAACCGATCATTGCACGATGCGTCGCTCAAGCGCTGCAGTGTCAACCGATTTGAGGAGTTGTAGTTAAACATGCCCTTCTACAAGAGGTCCATGTACAATGATGCAATGATACTCGGAGAATCATATATCACATGTCACGCGCGTCACGAGGTTGGTTACGATTAACTTATCCCTGAGTTTGAAATTGTTGTGTGAAAATATGGCACAGCGGAGTGTGAGAGGAGTATCCGCGAATGAACCTGGAAAACTCAAACGTTCGAGCTTATTGCTTGGCTTATTAATATGGGAATCCAGACACCGTCATGGACTCACTTCTGAAGAGTAAAACCGTGATACTGTAGTTAGCACAACGACATCCACTGGCAAGATGTTACACTGGCAACACCGCCCAAGACACCGCCTTCTTTTTTTATACATTCCATTTCCTTGCGCGTTGGGGTACAGAACTCTATAGCACTTCAATTTTCCGATAGCCTCCCCATTTGTATCTCCTCTTTGTCCACGACACCGCCTTTATTCGTACAAACTCAATGCTTCCTTCAGCAGAGTTTCCGCCTCCGTAAACCGAGGGACCGCTTTCCATTGGAAGGGAACAGGGCGACTGTGCTGTCTAATTAGTATGTACTCATAGACCAAGCACGTAAAAACACGTACGCCGTCACGCCGGCTCGGACAAGAGTAAGCAAGTCCAGCTCACCCTGCGAACCTTCAGGACGCTCGAATCGCATCGCCCAAAGCAGCGTCGCAAAGTCGATCGTAAGCGTCCCTTCCGCGACAGACCTCCCAGGACACATACGCCGCCCGAACCCAAATGACACGTGTCCCTCCTCTCTGCCCTCCATCAGCGTCTTAACCTGACCCTTCTCATCCAGGTACCTAGCAGGGTCAAAATCTGCCGCGTTGCGGCCAAACACTTCCGGATCAAAGTTGAGCACGCGCATGTTCTGCAGGCAGATCGTGCCCTTGGGGATGAACATGCCGTCGTACCAGTCGTCGGTGGTCGAGGTGTGCGGCGTGCCAAAGGGAACTATTGATGACCAGCGCAGTGCCTCTTTAAACATCGCGCGGATATAGGGGAGAAAGGGGACGTCTGTGAAGGTTGGCGGACGAGCACGGCCTACGATTCCGTCGAGCTCTGCGTGGGCCCGGGCTTGAACACCGGGATACGCGAGCATGGCGAGAAGCCACCAATGGAGGGTAGTAGCCGTTGTCTCTTGACCCGCGGAGCTACAGCATGTGATGAATTCAGATTCTTGGGGCCTGTCTTGGGGTATACGTTAGGGGACTTACAGCATGTCGCCGACAAGCCAGAGTTGCTCGAGCTCTGAAAGGTCGTGTTTGCTCTTAGTTTTGATTATTGTGGCACCAAAGCTTGGCCTATCAATTCCGTTCTCCTAGCGTTAAAAAACATTACCAATCACATCTGAGGATCACTACAGTTGGCACGTACTAGGTCATCAGCAACTTTTCCGAGAAGACTTTGAAACATGAGCGAATCTTGGATGAACCAGTACTGTGCGTCGCGTTTCCACTTGGCGAACCTACACCACACAATAAGACGAGACAGACGATCAGTACAACAATCCACTTACCTGCTTGGAATATATCTTAACCAAGGGAAATACTCAACTAAACGAGTCCCGGGCTGCATCTCGTGTAACAAGCGCCGTGCATGATCCTCAACCGCAAGAACACGTGGGTCGTCCTCTGACTCTACCGGTGGAAGGTGATAATTGACGGAAAACATGATAGATATTGTGTGTCGGCGAAGATGCTTCTCCAGAGTAGGAGGACCCCTTATCAGCGCAAGCGCCAACATGATCGCTTCGCGATTCTGGATGGGCTGGAAGTGCTGTACGGCCAATTTGGAGTACCCTGCCGCAGTGGCACGCCGGAAGCGGCGCAATCTATACTGGATCGGCGTGGATATTAGACATAAATATAGACTGCCTACAAGTCGCCATGTGGAGTGAGGGTAAACGACAGGTTCTTAGTCGCAAAATCACCTGCGGAAATGTAGTGCGGTCGATCAGAAAATATGTTGGATCGCTTCTCAAGCAAATCGATGGCGACACGTTGGCTGTTAATCATTAGCATGCCTTTTCCAAGCAGGCTTAAATACATCATGTCACCTGAGCGGTGCATGAGCGCTTTTTTAAAAATAAAGCATTGAAGATACGGAATTGTCACCATAGTCATCCCTGCGTTGCGGTGAAGCCAGCCACTCGTGGTCTGCGACATGTATAATGTTGCCAATCAGGGGCAGCCCTTTTGGACCCGGTGGAAGGTTACGCCGGATGGAATTCCGACTGAGTCTTGCGATGAGCAAAAGGGTACTCGCAACGAGGAGAAATCCAGCTAGGAGACGGGCGGTTTGATCGCCACCGCCAAGTGTCCTAGGAAACCCGCTAATTTCAGGAGGCTGAGTGACCATGGGGGCAAGAGTAAAGCCAGGTGTAAAGAGCAAGGTAAAGCTTGAGATAAAGAGACAATGCTGGCTCCGCCGCCGCCGCCGCGTCAACGCAAGGGCCTACGTGGCACATGCGGACTCAGAGAGAAATTGAACGTTACTGTAATGCAATTGATCCAATTTAGGGCCACTGACATCTTTAATATCAACAGGATCATTGCACGGGCATGCGATAGTTTGGTCTCGGAAAATTCCGACGTCAAGCGCGCGTAACCCAATCGGGAAAATGTGAATTCCTAACACAATTGATCAAGGCAATTGATAACTAACTGTACTCTGGACTACAGCGGCTTTCATATCGATAGGCCGCCTCAATAAACAGAGACTTTTCCGAGTTGCATAAGTGCAGGATTCATAATCCAAGTAAGAGGAGAAATTCTCGGGAAATTCCAATCGATGGGCCGCCCCGCGAGAATCAAGGCGAGAATTTTCATAGCAAGCAGATTGAGCGGAGGTCAAGGATAATTTTGTTCGTTGCTATCGTAATGTCCCCCCTTCTCGTCCAAAACGGTCACACGACCCGCTTTTGAGCGAAGCGAGGAATACATGGTGCTGGTCATCACCCATTTCCGTAAGTTACAACTCGTCCGAGTCTTAGCAGATGTGTGTCATTACTTTGAGGAGGCGTATACGTGGTAGATACTGCGTCACTCAGTGTTCGGCACTTGCCATCTCGATATCGCACTTTCTCCTTCAATGATGATGGTCCATCGGCATACTTCCCAAAATATGCCCATGGCCACATGAACCTTCTCCAGCAGATCTGCACATATTTCCGCACACTCCCACTCCAGCAATGATTTGTACCACACCTGCAGGCCGCAGCCGGTGTTGCCTTCAAGTTGGCCCCCAGAAGCTTGGTACAGCGCCAGCGGTACCGCTCCTATGCTATGCTCCCATCCGCCTGGGCCTCACTCACCTACAGCATGACCGGCGTGCGCAAAGTATTTGAGTGGCCCACTTTGCTTCTCGACCCGGGAGTTGGTGGCTCGTCGTACGTTCTTGGGTCGTTCACAGGTCCTCTCGCATCCTCAGCTCCACTTACCGGTATCTGCCTCAGGCTGTGCACACAATAGGAGCACTGTTCGAGTTCTGGGCAAACAGGTGAATAAGTATATAATACCAAATGCCACTGGCGGTGGACCCTCATCAGTGAGAACGTCGTACAGGCACGCGAACCTGGTGCAGCCCCCCGGCCACGAATTCAGGTGCCAGCGCCCTTCGTGAACGCCCCGCGCGACCTCGCCTCGGGTGAACCCCGCTTTTTCAATTGAGAAGCTCCACCCATTCTCTGTGCAGTCATTCAATATTGCGACTACTATATGAGTTGTTAGTCCTAGTGCATGACTCGGCCAACAGGCTCACACTTGGCCCTACCATGCCATGTGCTGGTCTGTTCCCTCCTGGCGACCCACAAAGAAGTATCAATTGATTCACATATTTCCTGATTTGGTTATGCGCGCTTGACGGTCGGGCTTTTCCGAGACAAACCATCATGCATTATGTTGCGTTGCATGTCAGTGCACTGATCTTGTTAATAATTGCTATATTATAGATGTTAGTGGAACCTATCTGGATCAATTACTGTAACACAGTAACATCCAATTTCTCCGAGTCCGCATGTGCCACGTAGGCCCTTACCTTCGCGGGCGCCGCAGGAGCCTGAGCCAGCATTGCCTTTTTACTCTTGCCCCCATGGTTACTCAGCCTCCTGAAATTAGCGGGTGGACACCTGGCGGTAGCGGCGATCCAACCGCCCGTCTCCTAGCTGGATTTCTCCTCGTTGCGAGTACCCTTTGGCTAATCGCAAGACTCAGTCGGAATTCCATCCGGCGTAACCTTCCACCGGGTCCAAAAGGGCTGCCCCTGATTGGCGACATTCTACATGTCGCAGATCACGAGTGGCTGGCTTCACCGCAACGCAGGGATGACTATGGTGAAAACTCCATATCTTTAATGCTTTATATGCTCATGCACCGCTCAGGTGACATGATGTATATAAGCGCGCTCGGGAAAGGCATGTTAATGATCAACAGCCAACGTGTCGCCATCGATTTGCTTGAGAAGCGATCCAACATATTTTCTGATCGACCGCACTACATTTCCGCAGGTGATTTTGCGACTAAGAACCTGTCATTTACCCTCACTCCACATGGCGGCGACTTGTAGGCAGTCTATATTTATGTCTAATATCCACGCCGATCCAGTATAGATTGCGCCGCTTCCGGCGTGCCACTGCTGCAGGCTACTCCAAATTGGCCGTACAGCACTTCCAGCCCATCCAGAATCGCGAAGCGATCATGTTGGCGCTTGCGCTGATAAGGAGTCCTCTTACTCCTGGAAAGCACCTTCACCGACACACAATATCCGTCATGTTTTCCGTCAATTATCACTTTCCACCGGTAGAGTCAGAGGATGACCTACGTGTTGTTGCAGTCGAAGTTCATGTGCGGCGCTTGTTACACGAGATGCAGCCCGGGACACGTTTAGTCGAGTATTTCCCTTGGTTATATCCCCAGCAGGTAAGTGCATCGTTGTACTGATCGTCTGTCTCCTCTCAAGGCTCTCATTGTGTCATGTAGGTTCGCCAAGTGGAAACGCGACGCACAGTACTGGTTTATCCAAGATTCGCTCATGTTTCAAAGTCTTCTCGGAAAAGTTGCTGATGACCTAGTACGCGCTGGCCGTAGTGATCCTCAGATGTGGTGGGTAATGTTTTCCAATGCCAGGAGAACGGAATTGATAGTCAAAGCTTTGGTGCCACAATAATCAAAACTAAGAGCAAACACGACCTTTCAGAGCTCGAGCAACCCTGGCTTGTCGGCGACATGCTGTAAGTCCCCTAACGCATAGTACCTCAAGACAGACCCCGAGAATCTGAAGGCTACTGTAGCTCGGCGGGTCAAGAGACAACGGCCACTACGCTCCATTGGTGGCTTCTCGCCATGCTCTTGTATCCCGGTGTTCAAGCCCGGGCCCACGCAGAGCTCGACGAAATTGTAGGCCGCGCTCGCCCACCAACCTTCACAGACGTCCCCTTTCTTCCCTATATCCGCGCGATGCTAAAAGTGCGCTGGTCATCAATAGTTCCCTTTGGCGTGCCGCACACCACGACCGCGGACGACTGGTACGATGGCATGTTCATCCCCGAGGGCACGATCTGCCTGCAGAACATGCGCGTGCTCAACTTTGATCCGAAAGTGTTTGGCCGCAACGCGGCAGAGTTCGACCCTGCTAGGTACCTGGATGAGAAGGGTCAGGCTAGGACGCTGATGGAGGGCAGAGTGGAGGGACACGTGGCATTTGGATTCGGGCGGCGTATGTGTCCTGGGAGGTCTGTCGCGGAAGGGACGCTTACGATCGACTTTGCGACGCTGCTTGGGGCGATGCGATTCGAGCGTCCTGAAGGTTCGCAGGGTGAGCTAGACGTGCGTACTCTTGTCCGAGCCGGCGTGACGGCGTACGTGTTTTTACGTGCTTGGTCTATGAGTGTGTACTAATTAGACAGCACAGTCGCCCTGTTCCCTTCCAATGGAAAGCGGTCCCTCGGTTTACGGAGGCTGAAGGTCTGCTGAAGGAGGTATTGTGTTTGTATGAATGAAGGCGGTGTTGTGTACAAAGGAGATACAAATGGAGAGGCAGTATCGGAAAATCGAAGTGCTACTACCGCAACGCGCACTGCTGCACAGAAACGGAAATGTAATGTTTTTATTTTAAAAAACCTGTTCGTAACAGAGTCCATGACGGTTACTGGACTCCCAGGCAATACTGTAAGCTCGAAGGTTTGAGTTTCCAGGTTCATTTGCGGATACACCTCTCACACAACAATTTCAAACTCGTTCCGAGTCGGGAGCTAGTAGTACTGGTATGGTAATCGTTGCACTCACTCCGAGTCGCATACCGATTGACACTGCAGCGCTTGAGCATCGTGCAATGATCTTGCTTACTAGTATACTAGCTTTGTCACCGGTGACTCAGTAAGTACTACTTGTGTCTTGTGCTTGGTCTTGTGCTCGTGTCGGTCTTTTTTTTCATGAGTCATGATCAATCATGCATTAATCATGATTCATGGCCACATGTCAATGATCCGGCATGCCAGTGCCTCGCCCGAAAACAAATTTTCGGAGCAAGGAAGTAAGAAGTTTTTGGGAAAACGTTGTGTCGGCGGACAGCCAAGTTGTCTTAGATAGATTGGCGCCTTGATTGGCACCTCAGCCGCGCCTAAGTTGGCGCCTGAGATCGAACAACACCGATCGAGAGTCACAAGAGCAAAATGTTTTCACCTTCGTTACGACATACAAACAAGGATCCGTATACTCATGCCTGTGTTCAAATGCTGTCCTTGGGCTACGCGTACTTAGGTACCGGATATGATACTTTAAATATGGCCTCGGCTATGACCGGCTTTGTACTATGTGCTGAATAATAAAACTATCCAAAAAAAAAAAAAAAAAAAAACAAGGATCCGTACGATCACCTGGAGGTTGTCGACTGCCTTCGGAGGACTTGACAACAAATTTCTTCGAATTGAAGATTCTGAAAATCCCACTCAGATCTCAACCCCCGTGTGAGGCCTCTGTTCTCAGTGCCAACAAATATGCTGTGGTATCTATTACTTGTAACACAAAGAGCTGTAGTACAATTATGCTCAATACGGATACACTACCAAATTAAATAAAAATTGACGCAGTGCTGTGCATCTTCATCGGACTACTCCTTTCTGGTGGTAGGAGATATCCTGTAGGTATTCTCAAGACGCCTCAAGACGCCGAGTTCACAAATGACCGTCGGACGACAACCTTTGACAGCAAAAACAAGGCGCGAGGGCTGGCTGCCTAGGGAAGCGAGAAATAGACCGTGAGGAATTGCTCGTAGTTGAGCCGCACCCAGCCGTCCTTATCCCCATCGAGCCGCACAAAGGATTCCGTGAACTGCTTGACGAACACGCACGCACGTATGAAGCGGTCGAAAGTGATAGTCTGCTGACCCGACACTTCAGAACCCGTTGGCGAGGAAGCTACGGAAAAAAAAATTGAGAGCGTTAGCGCGCACAAACGAGTCAGAAAAGCCCTGAAACAAGGGGGCTGTAGGTCGGACGTACAATACTTGGCCACGAGAAGCGCGAGCAAGTGCCGGGGTAGCTTAAAGCCGAACTGGTTCAGGGCGCTCTGGAGTTCAGAGGAGTCGATGGACCCAGAGCCGTCCTTGTCGAAACGTCGGAATACGTGCTGCCAGTCCTGTTGTGCTTTAGTCTCCTTTTTCTCAGAATTGGCTCGACTTGTACATACCTCAATATATCGCCAAAGGCCGGAGAACTAGTAGCGCGCGGGGGGGGGGATACACGTGAGAGACTGCGGACGACAGGTGGTCGCAGCAAGGCGGCAAACTTCACTCACCTCGTTAAAATCAATGTCGCCGGTCCGATCCGCGTCCTGTGATGTGTGAAGTCAAGTGGAGCACGCAGCGCATCGATGCGCAGACTTACGAACAAGCCCATGAGGAGCTTCACGGTGTCGAGGTCAAAATCTACAAAACAAGTCAAAAATACTGAGTAATCCGTGTCAAAAGCCCCGTGTGGAGAAACGTACGGGTCCAGTCACCATTAATCAGCGCTCTCTCTGTGAATCAATTAATAAGCTCCTTGTGATGCTGCGCATAGCGTTTGAAACATGACTCACGCAGCTCGGTCGCAGAAATGCTCCCAGACTGATCCACGTCGACAGCGATGAACCACGACCATAATCTAAGCATTAAGTTAGATAGAACCCCATGCTCGTAGAAAGTAAAGGGGAGGATACTCTGGGGACTATGACTTACTTGGGGTCGGCACCGGGCGGTGGAACTGACTCGCGCATGATGGCAAAGCCACCTGCTCCGCCCGCGGCAGGGTACTGGCCACTTGCGCGGGTATACTTTGTACCAGGAGGGGCGAGTCCGGGTGTGTGGGCGTACTGTGCGCCGTACTGTGTACCGTGTTGTGAGTTGTGTTGTGGGCGGTATTGCGGGCGGTGGTGCTGTAGTTTGAGCCAGCACGGCGCATGTCAGCGTAACGACACCTGAGAGGGTTAAAAGCCACTTACACCAATGGACATCCTGTAGACGCTATGTACTGGTGGTTAGAAGAGAAAGGGGTAGTCGTAGGTGGTTAAGAGGTGTTGGTGCTTGATCCAATCCACGACAATATAAAGCCAGAAGCGCACAGCTGTTCTATTTTGGGGGACCCAATGACATTTCAGATCGAATGAAGTGGGCCAATACCGCGGAGATCTCCAGAATTGTTAGCGGTGCTGTATGAGCGGAAGGCCTGCCAGTTGTCAACACTTTTAGGCACCGGATGTCAGTAGGTCTTTCACACAGCATGCGTTACCCGCTTTTGAACCCTGGATTTCTTGTATGGAGACTTCGCGATCGTTCGACGGCACACAGCCGCTCGTCACCTGGCCAAAGCCAGTGTATTTCACGGGGCCGCGCGGTGCAAATGATGCGGTGCTGGAGCGAGCGGAACTCCGGCTGGAGAGCGGAATGCTATAATTAGGCAAACAGCTTACATAAGACGCAGCGACCTCGTTCCAAATGCGGAAAGCTTTATTGTAACCCCCTTTGTCACCAAGATTATGTTATTCAGATACCATCATACAGAGGGCGGTACAGAGGGCGGCCGTGCCTATCTTGACAGAGACAAGAAAATAACAAACACAATTCACAATACGAGGGTCCAGATGGATACTGTACTGGGCTGCTCAACGTACAAGTAACTTCCTTCCTCATCCTCTTACAAAAAAGGCCCAAACCAATTTCTAATTAAGCTCTTTCGGCATCACCATCCACTCAAGGCAACGTCAAGACGGTCTGCATGAACTGGTCATAGTTGATTTGTACCCAACCATCGCGGTCGTTGTCGAGAGTGGAGAACGCCTCGGTTATTTGCTTAACAACGACGCACGCGCGCACGAAGCGGTCGAACGTGATGCCTGCTTGAGCTTGAGCACCTGGGAAGCCAGTGTGGGCCTGTGGTGCAGATGCTTTAACGTCTTAAATGAGTAAGTTGCGAATTGCAAAAGACACATCTGCGGTACAGACCGTATTTGCGCTGCAAGAGGAGCAGCAGCGACGGGGAGAGCCTGTAACCGAACTGATTCAGAGCATTCTGCAGCTCGGTACCATCAATGCTGCCGGATCGATCGCGGTCGAAGTGGTAAAAGACGCTTTGCCAATCCTGATGCGCTGTCGTCAGATGCTTTGGGTGTGGGAAGTGAAGAGGAAGGGGTGCACACCTTTATGTATTTCCACAGGCCGGCAAACTAGGGTGAAAGAAAAGGGTCAGCAGTGCTTGGGAAAGGGGCCAAGTATGCAAACCTCGGCGAAAGCGATCGTGCCGCTCCTATCGACGTCCTTTACAAGCGGAAAGCGGGAAAGGTCAGGTATGAAAGGATTAAAGGTCATGAGTCGCACATACGAAGATGTTCATGAGAAGCTTGACCGTGTCGAGATCAAAGGCTATATATGCGAAGTTGTCAACACTGCGCGATCCAGTAAGATAGACACCAGGGGGTACGCACCCGTAAAATCTCCGTTCATCAGTGCCCTCTCTGGGGAGGCATAAGCGGCATAGCGGAGACCCGAAGAAACTAGCACTTACGGAGCTCAGTTGCAGAGATTTGGCCCGATCGGTCCACGTCGACCGCAGTGAACCACGACCAGAGCCTATTCGTTCGAACATTGTGTCAGCTATAAATCACAGCGGGAGTCCACGCACTGCGGGTCAGCACCGGGGGGCGGGGGCTGGTGCTGAGGCGCAAATCCTCCGGGTCCGCGACTCGGATATCCGGCAGGGGCACCGCCGTACTGCTGCTCGTGGAGGTATGTGAGCACAATCAGAAGTTGGCACAGGGTGGAGCGAACGTACACTGCCGTAAGACATGTTGCTGTATATTCAGGGGCTGAGGATGACTTGGTGTTGGTGAGTGGCTCGCGTGACTAAACGAAGTCGAAGTTGAATAGATGAGATAGAAGCGTCGTGCAGTCGTTTATATAAGTGAAGATTTAAGACACAGCCTCTGGCTCACTGGAAAATTAATGTTCAGGCGCTTTATAGCACTTTGAAGAGGCGTTATCTGTTGGCAGACACAGCGTCACCGAACCAGTGGAGAATGGAGAGGAGAGGAGCTTGAACCGGGCTGTGCTCCATCGATTCCAAGTATTGGCACCTGTTTACATGTATTTATTCAGGATTTGGTGGCCTGAACTGAAATAAAATGGGTCAAGAAGGGCTAGAAACCGCCGTAATCTACTGATCTGGGCGATCACTAGTCCGGGCTCTCGCACAGCCTCTCGAATGACGAGGCGAAGCATCTCTGGCTGGCGGGCCAGTTCGCCGCTTATCGGGCTCCGAGTCGGGAAGAAGGACTGGACTGAGTTCCAAGCTCATCGAAAACAAATCCAAACCAAACCACCGAACACAGCATATTCATAGTTACTCTCGCATTTGCCACTGAGGCAGGGGCTATGATTTCCGCAGCCCGACCGAAGCTTGAGGTCGATCTCTGTGGCAGTACACTGGCACCTGCTATGCTATACCTGGCAGAATTGCTGGCACAGTGACCCGCTTTGCCAGTGACAATTGATGCCATGAGGCTACCTACTAGCACTAGTAGCAGGATACGCCACTATCTTTTTTCCACACTGGACGCATGAGAACCCGTTTTTTTTTGATCATGAACTCGCAGGGTTACAGTATATTGAACTGTATCGAGGTCCCACTGGCAAGCCCAGGGCAACCGCCTCGGATCCCTTTCTCAAACGAACTCAATACATCGTCGCTCTACCCTGTGGAACAACTATATTGCGGCATTACTTGCATAGCACACAACTTCCTTTGTTCTTTACGATATCGCCATCTGTCGTCTCCGTCGAATGCTCTCAGTACAGGACGAGCGCTCTCCCCATCAGGAACCTGAATGGGGCTGGACGCTGGCTGTGCGCATTCGTACGCCCGCTTGCACTCGCAATTGAAGGCGGCGCTCATACTAATAATCGCGCAACAGACCAATCTTCTTGTCGAGGTCGTTCACACGGTTCCCAATATCCCGTATCTTACGATGTCGTCTGTGATGTACCGTTTCGAGACCCCGGATGCGAGTGATTTCTAGAGGATTAGCATGCGCGGACGTCAAGAAACCGTGAGTTACTGTATAACACACCTCAGCATGATCGGGCTTCTGATGCGCCCCATATATCAACTACCATCACACTCGTAAGTACGCCCCGGACTCTGCTGGCCAGTTATTCGTCACTTTTCCTGCTAGACCTGTGCGCGGCCCTAATATCTACTACATGAGAGCGATGTCCCCGAAGTTTTGCGCCATGCGGTGGCCTGCGCGACCGGTTGTGATGCTGCCGCGGCTCACCTGCCTGAGCTTGACTCTGAGTCAAGGCCTGACCTGGGCTGCGCGGGCAATGCATTGTCCCTCAGCATAGCGACTCCCGGGCTTGACAAAAGTGTACTATTATTTCGATCCGATTCTCACTTTTGGCGGGATCGTCTTGCCAAAAATTTCATCGGAGGGCCTATTGTTAGGCCTGTCAGGTCCTGGAACAATGAGAAATGCCGGGTCGATCTTTTCGATGTCGGTCATGTGAGACCGGTGCCGGAATCCCGTTCCGACGTTCCCTGCAATCCCAATGCGACGCATTTCGAATTAGACACGCCTCCAGTCACAATCATGTCGACCGCATTTCAGCGCCTTGTCTCTCGTTTCTATTCAGCTGCAAAGCCTCGCAATGCGACCATTCTTGGTCTTGAATCAGGAGGAAAGACAACGATTCTTTATCTCCTCAAGCTCGGAGAGATAGTTCAAACTATACCGTCGATAGGTTTCAACGTAGAGAACGTTGATGTCCCTTTGCCAACAAAGGGA
>QFDV01003604.1:22371-48126 GCA_003315845.1 Lactarius trivialis
TACTTGGAGTTGACAAATGCGGTCATCTGGGTCGTGGATTCAAGCGATAGATCAAGGCTTTCGGAGAGCGTTGAGGTGTTCGGGGAAATTCTGAAGGCCATCGATAGGAGGGAAGATGTCCAGGCAAACCGTATGAAGGTACCCATCCTCATGTGAGCTATGTACCACTTTCTTTCTCTTTTCAAACGTGCTTAACACTCTGAAAACGATTTCCGTAGTTTAGCGAATAAATCTGACAAACCAAACTCACTATCTGTCGGAGAAGTTCAAAATGCATTCAAGAAAGAAATATCAGGACGCCTGGCTTCAGTATTCAAAACACAGGCCACTCTTGATGCCATCGGATATTTGAGCGTCAGTGGCCTTCCACAAGCCTTTGATTGGCTTAGTACCGCGTTCGAAATCGTGAAATCCTCCGAAGCAACTGGTAAATCCATCGCCGCTGGGCAGCCTTCTGGTGCAGCAGCATCGGAAAGAAACACTCCTACACTCGTCGATCAAAGGGCGCCCAACTTCCTGGCTCACAAGCTCGAGACGTGGCTCGTTAAGACTGAAGGTGATATGTCGGACGAGGAATGTTTGAATCGCTTCAAAGTGTACACTCTGCCGGAGTGGGACCACTATACTCATATTCGGATCGCACATATCATTCTAACAAAGTTCGGACGACAGGAAGGTGAGAAGGCTTGACATTACGGATGAACTTCAGCAGACTTACCGAAATCTCAATCCAGGTAAAGATATGATCTTCAAAGGAATCGAGGATTACATCAAAAACAGTCAACAAACTAAAGGACGTGCATTCCACGTATCAATGACATACTTTTGGATTCAAATTGTTCACTTGGGCATTCGCAATACGCCGCCCCTTACTATATCACCGGCGAGCGCAGCCCCGCTCAACGAATTCGCTAGATTTCTCCTCGTCAACCCGCACGTAGTGGACGGAAATATTTGGTCGGACTACTACTCCAAAGAGGTGTTGATGAGTCCGAAGGCAAAGGAAGAAATGGTGCTGCCTGACAAGAAGCCATTGCCCAACCTTGTGGCGAGAGACGCGATCACGAGTTTTGGGGTTGGAAAGTAGAAAGCACAACAACGGAGGGGGTGTGGAGCGTGCATTAAGAGATAAATCGTGTACGACTACAGCAGATATTGGTGTTGGAGACGACTAACCAGTAAATGACTTCAAAGGCAGATCAAAGAACAGCAAAGGCGTGAATAAATTTGGACGATCTCGGTCGTTCAACTGTCGTTCATAACCTCCATAGGCGGGCGGCGGAGGCGGCGGATACCCACTCATACGGTAATTATAATCAAAGGACTAGCACCTGGAGGAACAGGTCTCCCAGATGATGGAGGGGGTAGCAGGAGGATCCAGAAGCAGAACGCAGTGGTGGTGAACAGCTATCCATTCTCCTCCTACCTTCTTGCACTACACGGAGGCGGGAAGACAACAAAAGGATAATCCTCCATAGTTCCAGTCCGTTTCGGAGAATAGTCGACCACGATTTTCAGACATGCCCGGGCGGATGGGAGCACGTGACGAGTGTCGACAAACGTACTACGTACGTGAGCACGGTAGTCTCTTCGTCTTAGCAAATGGGCAGTCAGAGGTTTGTCCAGGGCCTTCGTTTCCCTACCAATACTTACTGTGAATTCTGGAGTAGCGTTCGTCTGCCCTCCCTACCAAATGACCCATCTACTGGCGTCACCTCAGATGGCTGTTGCAATGGCCCGAAGATTTCTCAAGGTCGTTGCGAGAAATGTGTGGATTTACTGGCTCATGGTACGCCCTCAAGATGATTGCCATGAATACTGACCGGTATTGACTTGTTCTATGGCACAGACACAGACAGAAATGGAACGACGATCAGCATGCTCACAGACAATGTTTTGCTTGAAATATTTTATTTCTATCCACAGGGTCATGATGAATATCCTGCTGGAAACTTTTATCGGGTCTGGAAATGGCACTTGCTGGTGCAAGTATGCCGAAGATGGCGACAAATCATATTTGCATCGCCACGCCGTCTCGCTCTCCGACTTTTCTGCAAAGACGGAACTCCTGTCAGAAAGAATCTGCGTATCTGGCCAACCATCCCTATCGTCATGCAATATGGCCATTATGGCCATTATGGACGCAGCATTTCACTTAAGGATGAAGACAATGTCATCGCCGCACTCGAGCATCCCAATCGTATATGTTATGTCCACCTTGACATAAAGGGTTCACAGTTGGAAATGATCGCCAATTTCATGCTGGAGCCATTTCCGGTGCTGACCCACCTTTCGATTTCCTCCGACTCCGAGGATGGAAACTTCCCGGTCCTTCCTGGTGGATTATTGGGAGGGTCTGCATCGAGTTTACGGACATTTAAATTGACCAGCATCACATTTCCAGCATTACCAACACTTCTTTTGTCCGCCAGTGACCTCGTCGAGCTCGCACTTTGCGACGTACCACCAACCAGTTACATTTCACCTGAGGCAATGGTTGCGCATTTGGCCATGTTGCCCAAGCTCGAAACGCTTCGCATTGAATTTGAACCTGTGGCTTCCCACCTTGATCAAATGCTCCTGCCTCCCGAAACACGGACTGTCCTCCCCGCACTCCATTTCTTAATCTTCGATGGCGTTTGCGGGTATTTAGAGGACTTTTTGGCACGAATCGACACCCCCCAACTCAATTCTATTCTGATGACTTATACGGATCAACTTTTTTATTCGGATCAGGTTGTTGAAGTACCCCAGCTCTTCAAGTTCATAGATCGTTCTAAAAATCTCAAGGACACCCTGTCTGGCCATTGCGAGATAATGCTTGACGATAGCCAGGATACTCTCGACTTCTGCATTGGTGGTGCTCCTAGTGATGAAGCTGAAATATGGGACCCTGACACTGGTATTACTATTTGGATTATAGGGAAAGGGGTGGAACAGCAATTTTTACACTTAACTCATGTGTTCAGCTGCATTTCTCCGATACTCTCCGGCATGGTCCATTTCACCATTGATTCCAACACGTGCATTGCCTACCGCGTGCACCCTCTACCGCCTTTCAACATCGATTGGCTGCGGCTCCTCCGCCCATTCTCCTCTGTTCGGACTCTGTTGGTGTCTTTCAACATGGCAGAAGGTGTTACCCGCTCACTGGGAGACATCACCGAGGTGACGGCCACCGAAGTGTTGCCAGCCCTTGAGTTGCTTTGCTTAGAGGATTATCCGTTGTCATCCGTTGACCGGTTCCTCGCTGTTCGCCGGGACTCTGGTTACCCCGTGACCATCGTCAAAACGAAGGAGTGTTTCGAAGAAAGACTCAAGTCCTACCCATAGGATACAAGCGAAACCCCCAGTTGCGTACTCTCTGACCCGGTTTTGTACGATCAAATCATGCTCATCATCCTGCCGTAGCACTCACGAGACAACCGCATTTATCGCACATGTCGACAAAACAGGTCTGTTTGCTTTAGACTAGAATTTTAACAGTACGTACATAGCATTGATCCAATAACGTGGTTGGTCTTGGACCCAGAACCCTGTGCGAGCAGCATGAAAGGAAACAGCATGACACAATCGGCTCTAATGCTTTGCGGGCAAAAAATGAATACAGAAATGATACGCCATGCCGAGAAGTATGAGGTCGCGCTTGGGGTTCCCAACCCAGACTTTTTAGGTCGCTGTTGTTGCATCCTCGCGCAGCAAGCTGAGATGGCCTGAAGGGCACAGAGCTACGTCTCAACACCGCTCATATACATTCAGATCCGGTGGTATACTTGGATTGGAACGGGTGTTGGCAAGCCTAGGACAGGCTCTTTTAAATAGAGTCAGAAGACAATTTGGTGCTTCATCTACTATCATCTTGACAGTTGCCGTGAGGCAAAGAAACAACAAGTACAATTCATGATACGAGGTTCAAATCAACGGATGTTCAACGTACAAATAGCTTTCTTCTTCATTCTCGCACAAATAAAACCCCAAAACCAATTTGTAACTACTACTATCAAGTTCACTTTGGCAATTTACTATCCGTTCAAGGCAACGACAAGTAGCTCTGCAGGTACTGTAAATAGGTTAATGTTACCAAACCATCGTGGTCGGTGTCGAGAACGGCAAACTCCTTGGTTACTTGTTTCAGAACGACGCACGCGCGCACGAAGTTGTCGAATGTAATGCCCGGCGGAGTCCATGTGTTAGAGGTCTGTGGTTTCACGTCTTTGGACAGGTGTAAGTACGAATAGAAAGAAAAAAAAGCGACATCAGCAGGGACAGACCAAATTTGCGCTGCAGGATGTCGAGCAGCTGCGGGGTGACGTTGTAGCGCAAGTATTTCAGAGCCTTCTGCAGCTCGGTGCGATCGATGCTGCCAGATCGATCGCGGTCGAAGCGGGCGAAGACATCTTGCCAATCCTGGTGCGCATATTGTCAGATGCTTTGGGTGAAGAGGAAGGGGTACACACCTTTATGCAGTTCCACAGGTCGGTGAACTAGGGTGAAAGTGTCAGCAGTGAGGACCAGGTCACGGAGTATGCAAACCTCGTTGAAGCCGATCTGACCATTCCTATCGGTGTCCTTTACAGGAAAAGGTCAGGGGTAAAAGGCATAGAGATCGTGAAGTCATACGAAGATGTTCATGAGAAGGTTGACAGTGTTGAGATCAAAGGCTACATGCGCGATCTTGTCAACGATCTACGCCATCCGGTAAGATCGACATCCGGAGGTACGCACGGGTCAAATCTCCGTTGACCAGGGCTGACTCTTGGGGAAGCATAAGCGGCATGATAGCGGGAACCCGAATAAAAACTAGCACTTACGAAGCTCACCCGCATTGATTTGGTCCGATTGATCTTCATCGACCGCGTCGAACAATGCCCAAAGTCTATTTATTCCAACAGTTATGAGCGGCGGGAGTATGTGGTGCGTTCCACGTACTTGGGGTCTGCACCGGGGGGTGGCGAGCGGGGTGTGAACGACGACGGGTCAGCGGCAAAGCCTCCGGGTCTGCGATATCCGACCGGCGGGGGGGTACCGTCACGGTCAAGGTCACGGTCCTGCTGTATGTGAGCACAGTCAGGGATTTGGGCCGACTGGAGCGAGCGCACATCGGAATACATGTTGCTGTATAATTAGTTGTGTGTGCCTCGAAGTCGAATTGTCGACTCGGATGCCAACTCCGAGTCGACTATTCAACTTCGTTGTTTATATAAGTGAAGGACAAATTTAAGACTCAGCCACTGGCAAATTAATTGTCCAGGCGCACTTTGTTTGGGAGGTGCTAGTATCTGTTGGCAGACAGCATCGCCGAGCCAGTGGAGAATTGAGGAGCTCGAGGCCACGCTGTGCTCGAGCAGTTCCGCGTAGATGTTCCCACGGCCGTGGGACTTCTATTAAATCTCCGCAATGCAGACCGATTTCTGTTCCGAGCTTCATTGCAGGCAAGCTAACGAAATGCAGACCCTTCAATTTCTCTGCCTTTGGTTAGACTGCCTCCCAACACATTAATGAACGCACAACGCAACACCAATTTGGTATATTACCTAAACGGAACCGAACAACAAGTTTACTGTACTGAGCGAGCGCACATTACAGTACCCATGCAACATTCAAGCTTATCGCGCCGATCATATATGCGATCCCCATCTGCCAGTGACACCACCACAGTTGTGTGCCATCAAAGATTGACCGCAAGTCCGCGTGGGACATTCACGGGATTGAGGCCTTTGAGAGGTCGATGAAATTGGATGGGCCATTCCTGCCTTCCTGGGTACAAGCAAACAGGCGCTCCCAACCAACCAGTGACCAAAAGCGATTTGGCAACGCTGACAACACCCATGATCGTTTGCATATGAGATCCCCAGCAGGAGGGATAAATCTATACAAAAAGTAGCTAGCAACCAAAAGGAATACGTAGGATATATATATAAACAAAAAAAAACGAGCAAAGGATGACAGGAATAAGTTAATCACACAACACGAGAAAAAAATCCAATCTACGTCATGCACTCGCCACGACGATAGGCGGTAGTCCCTCTGGCGGTCGCCCACGCTTCTTGCCCGTACCGCTTCCAGAAGCACCTGCGGGGCCAGACGCACCATTCACCGCAGGCGCAGTGCCTCCCGCCGCAGGCGCGCCCTTCTTCTTCGGCGTATGCTGCTCCGGAACAGGCGTTATCGTCGGCATGGACAAAACGACCGACGCAGAGAACGAAGCAGACGCCGACGCCGACGCCAACTGCGGACTGAGCACAGGCGTCACGGGTTGAACTACCGGCGGTGGCGGATCTGGTCCCCTCGCTAACAAGGGCGCGTCCTTCGGCTTTGCTTTCTTCTTCGAGCCAGAAGCGGCTCCCGCCATCGCTGCGCTGGTCGGGCGCATCACCTGTCCGAGCGGGCCGAGTTTTGTCTGGGTGGGATTCGGCGGGTCGTCTTGGAGCACGACGACGACGGGGACGCTTGGTGTGCTCGCAAGACGGCGCTCGTAATAATCGCGCAGCAGACCGATTTGGTTCTTCACGCTTTCTGCCGTCAGTAGGACGAATGACGAGGGTGGTGGGTAGGGCGGTGGCGGCTCCGCCGATTTGGCGCTGTAAAAAAGGGCGTGTCAGTAGAGAGAGATGGGGAGAGAGGGTAACACCCCGTACGTCGCGTTTGGCTTGGCGTTCTTTTTGCCCTTGAGGAGACGTTTCGGGACGGAGAGATTTGAAAGACCAAACTCGGCTGCGATTCCGAGCTCGCGCAGGCCGAGAAAGTCCTCGCCAATGTCGTCTGTGAACTGGCCCCTGCCCCCCACCGTGTCAGCGCTGTAATCAGCTGTGAGATTGAGAAGCGGCATACATGACAAATGCGCTTTCTTCTTCCTCGTCGTCCTCGTTAGCAAACAGTGCATCATCGTCGATGGCCTCGGCGCTGGTGAACTCTTGGTATACGTTCACGATCTTCTTCTCGAGGTCATTCAGACGGTTTCCGTGTCTCACGATGTCGTCAGTGATGTAACGTTCAAGGCCCTGAATACGTGACACGCCACTCTCGAAAAGGGAATGAAGAATGATTTCCTGAGGAAGATTCACGTCAACATGCGCGGGCGTCAAAAAGCTGGACGTTATGACACACCTCAGAGGTCATCGTATTCGAATACTTGTCGAGGTAGAAGCGGAACGTTCGCCCGACGTTTGCTAGATATTCCACGGTTATTCCCGATAGTACATCCAGCGCCAACTGCGACGATCCTATGCGCACAGCCTTCATATAGCCACAATTCCCACCATCAGGAGGAAGCCAACGCACCTTGAAACCCGATGTGTTCCAGTATTTTCCGGTTCACCCACTGCATGCACTTCTCTGAAGCCATCTCACCGATATCTGGACTCGGATCAACGAAACCCTCCAGTAAAGCTTTCCGACTCGGCCGCGGAACGGGCCACGGCCGCTCATCCACTGCAACGACTTCTGCGTCCTCGGAGCCGTCAAGGTCCAACCCTGCCGATACGCCAGCAGCTGGTGGGTCACCACCATCGCCATCCTCCCCGCCCGCGTTATTAGGCGCAGCAGAGGCAGCGCCGAGCGCGACAAACTTGGCGTGAGTTCGTCGCATACGTCGCTGCGTGCTGATATTCGCATTCATCATCGCCATCAGCGAGCGCGGGCGGGGCGGGGCGGGCTTTCGTGGTGGGCGCTTTTTCCGTCTCTTTAATGTTGCGGAGCTGCCAGACTGTTCATCCTGTCGAGGCGAGGTGGGTGGAGGGGCCGGGCCGGATGCGGAGAGGGAAGGGAGAGGTGGGAGGGAGTTCGCGATGAAGGCGTCAGACGATTGTGCGTCCCACCAGAGCTCGACAGTGTGGGGATTACCAGGCGCGGCGAGACGGGCGCGCTTACGGATGCGAGTGTCGGTGATACCGTTTCTGTGAGCAAATAGTCAGCATTGAACAGAGAAAGTCTGACGTCACCGGATGGTTACGAACAACTTGCGCTTGTCACCCGTAGCTCCGTCTACCGCGATTCCTTCACTATCGCTGTCGCCCTCACCATCTGCGTCGGAATCCTCCGATTCCACAATATAAGAGGACAGCAATGCATCAAGAGCCTCGGCATGACTTGATGGCCCAGGTTCTGAGAGCACTGCGTCGAGGGACCGCTCAAGCTCCAGAATGGCGGCCATTCCGTCTGCTGTGCGCACAATGGCAGGGGAGTCTGGGAAACTCTGACCGGGGATACGTCGTGGAGGGGTGAGAGCGGGAGTGAGGCGGCGCCCCGATCTCGTGTCGTTGCTACTTGGCGGGCGTGAAGTCAGGAAGGAGAGGGCGTGTGAATGACCGTTTACGCCGTTTAGCCTGGTCGGAGGGTGAGAGGAAGTGCGTCGGCCAGAGAGGTCGATGGGCACGGGAGGATCGGCGCGCTCTTTACGGTCGGTGATATATTTAAGAAGGTGTTCCGCTTTGGATTTGAGGCGCGAGGCGCAAAGGCGGAGGGGGTGGTTCTGGGGAGTCGTTGCGGCGGATGAGGCGAGAAGCACAAGTGACGCACCTCGGTAGCATTGTAAACAAAACAATTAGACCAGATGAGATCAAGATCGTCCTTGAACTCTTTCTTGGATTTGTACTGCTTCTGCTTGACTTTCTTACCCATTGTCTGGAAGTCCATGGGGTTCGTTATGACTTGAGTGGCGGGTTTAGCATCTGGAGATTGGCGTCAAGACAACGAAACGTACTGTCATAATAATCCGGTACATCCGCTCTGGATACAGGCTTGATGAAAGCGTCGGCATCGTGGTTATCCTGGATAGACGGTGAGAGGCGCGCCGGTAGTTCGGGACGGGAGACTGACCATTGTGACAGTGCGGAGATCGTGCAGCAAGTCTTCGAGGGCGTCATAGAATGGATCCACTAGTTTTGGATCATGGGGTTGTTTCAGCTAGAGAAGGAGGTGAGTATGTGCGGTGATAGAGCGATATACGATTGGATTATACCCACACGGCTGTCCTTGACCAACTGAAGGAGACGCTTGAGATCAGCGTCAGGAATTGATGGTTTGACCTGACTGTTGGCCAGGGACCTGAGAAGGTTCTAAACGATGTCAGAGCGCAGAAATTGGCGGTGGATGGCAGAGTTTGACTCACGTTCATGGCTCAGTGCACCATTCAGCTCTCGTCTCGACCGGCCAACGCGCTATCCGTTCATTTTAAATCTCCGCTTAAATTCACCCGCGCACTGCCGAACTCTTGGCCTCACAAATTATTGTGGTCAATGCCAAAATAATAGCTGAAGTATCATCTCGGAATTATTTCGTTAAATATAAAATGAAATCTGAAGTGCAATTCATTATATTGAGATGTTTTCCGAGGCCAAGCGGAGATACAGGAATGCTGACATAATATAGCAGGTCGAGTCGCGCGTCGTCGCGTCCCAAGTCGATCGTTTAGCGCAACGCTCGGTCAAAGTGAAAGCCAAGGGGAGTGTCGAATAGCGTGTCATCTCGCTGTTTTATCCTTTCACACGCCCGCTATCTCTGCGCCTTGTCTTTTGCCGCCATTCTTCATCTATGCTAGCAGACAAATAGGTCTCTCTTACTTTCTCGAAATCCCTAATCAACAACCAACTCTACATCCACAACAATCTCACCCTATACGGCCTACAAACCAATGTCCGGCCTCAAGAACTCCCCTTTCGGCAAGCGACTCCGAGCAACTCAGCAAGACCCAGACGAAGAAGGCCCTCGTCGCAGTCGACCTCGTACAAATCCCATCTTCGGTGTCGCGCCTGCATCGACCCCTTCTCTCGACTCGTCACGACCTAGCACAAGCGAAAGCGCAGGACCGGAGTCCCCAACGGAGCTTCACCGCCCTAACAAGGACTATGGCGACCGTTTCATCCCATCGCGCGACGCGGGTGACTTGCGGACGTCCTACAATCTCATGGAGGAGAGCGGGCCATCCACTCCATCACGACACAGGGTTATGCCCACTGAATCGGATACTGCCAAAGGTGAGCATTCTACTTTCTTACTTCGCACAGCCCACCTCGGACCGATGAGGTTCGTTCGGCCTTCATCTACCTACCTAAATGCATTCTCCCTCTCCCAACCCTCTGCCTACTTCCTCGCCTCCAAACCCCCATCATGCCCTCGATTGGCCGTCAACGTCCCTCCTATTCCGGAAATGACGGGCCGGAACGCATTATCATCTCCCCTGGAGGTCACGAATTTCATTTAAAAACTGCCCAAAGACCGCGCCTTGATTTTTTTTTCTCCCCGTGTTCCGCATTTTTCCCCCTTTCCTGCAACGTCGTTTGTCATCTACTGACCCAATTCCTCGTTCAGAACAAGCCAACGCGATTTTCGCATCGATATTGCACACAGAGGTCACGCCCCCATCTCCTCGTCGCCCAGTATCACCAGTTCGCCCAAGTGCCTCCTCATCCAATGCTACCACAGCCCCTTCCACCCCAAGCCGTCGTCGACTATTCTCATACAACTCTCCCTCTGGCTCGAATCCTTCCACACCAAAGCGACGCTTGGACAAGCCGACCGACGAAGCGTATTCAATGAGCCCTGTGCGCGAAGAAAGTCGACAAATTCTCGAGAGCCCGCGACGTCAAGTGCGTAACGTATCCAAAACGCCGTACCGGGTGCTCGATGCGCCCGAGTTAGCCGATGACTTTTATCTCAACTTGGTTGACTGGTCGAGCACGAACGTACTTGGTGTCGGCCTTGGCTCCTCCGTCTATCTCTGGACCGCATATACTGCCGCCGTGTCGAAGCTCTGTGACTTGGCTAACACAAACGACACGGTTTCTTCCATCTCGTGGGTACAAAAGGGGTCGACACTCGCAGTTGGCACACTTTCAGGGCGACTGCACATATATGATGCGCATACATTACAGCTGCAACGAACCTACCAACAAGCACACACACAACGAATAGGCGCACTTGCGTGGAACTCTCACGTGCTGAGCTCGGGATCGCGCGACCGCGTAGTACACCATCGAGACGTACGCGAACCTGGCACGCGGCCCTTCCGGAAAAGCGCGGGACACCGTCAGGAGGTGTGCGGCCTGCGCTGGAACTCGGACAGCGCCGCACAGGGCGGTCTACTCGCGAGCGGAGGTAACGACAACAAGGTGTGCATATGGGACCTACGGAGCTCGCGGCGGCCCTCAACGCGGAGTGGCGCGGAAGAGGGTGGGAGCAGCGCCGCGTCGCAGCCGATGCCGGCGGGCGACTCGCCGCTGTGGAGGTTCCACGAGCACACGGCGGCCGTCAAGGCGCTTGCGTGGGACCCTCACGTCGCGGGCCTTCTCGCGACTGGCGGGGGAACGCAGGATAAGCACATACGTTTTTGGAACGTGCAGTTCGGGAACATGCTCAGTGAGCTGGACACTGGCAGCCAGGTGCGTCCCGTCCTCTCTTTAACTTTTGCTTGACTGACCTACGCATATTAGGTCTGCAACCTCACTTGGTCGCTCACGTCGCACGAGATCGTATCGACACATGGCTTTTCCTCGACGGCCGCCCAGAACCAAATTTGCATTTGGAAGTACCCGTCGCTGGACATGGTCGTGTCGCTCACGGGCCACACCAGTCGCGTGCTCTACCTCGCGATGAGCCCCGACGGCGAGACGATCGTCACGGGCGCCGGGGACGAGACGCTCCGCTTCTGGAACGCATTTCCCAAACGCGAGGGTAACGAATCGCGCCGGGAAAGCCGACTCGACTATGGCCGCCTCATCCGGTGACCAGCGGCCCGCTGTGACAATGTCTCGCACCGTCCCTTGGCCTCATACCCGCTCCTCTTTGGGCTGCAATATTCATTTTCACCTCACCTCCCGTCCCGCACACCCTATCTGTACCCTCGCAATCCCCCGCCATACAACACATACAACAATATTATACATACAATACACACCAAGCACGCTTGCACGCGCCGATACTCTCACTCTCACACCGTATCCTACTGTATCACACAGTCTCTGCCTCATCTCGATTTGTGCTTTGCTGTTACTTTTCGTTACTTTCATTTCATTTCCCTTTCATATTTTCTTCCTTTCGTTTTGTCTCTACGAATGCTCCCTTTTACTCGGTCGTGTTTCTCTCTCTTCCTCTCTGCTCTCGCTTTTGTCATCTGTCGTTTGATTTGTGCTCACTCACTCTCTTTCACAACTCCCTCTCCCTTGCTATTTCCTTCCGCGGCATCTGGAATCTAGGCAACGCCGTTGTTCAGAAAAGCCCCCGCAAAAAAGCTCGCTCATAAAAGAAAAGCCCCTTTTATTTGTCGTTGAGAGGTGTGGATACACATCACACTGTACATTGTGGATTTTACGCCTGACGGAGTCTGAAGGAGCCCCACCGGCCGTTATTGTTTTCCCCATTTAGGCATGCACCGTGTTCCACCTCCTTTGTCCCACTGCAAACAAAACACGGGGGCGAGTCAAAGGGATTGCCATCAAAGGCAGGCTGACGCGGTGTGGCCAGGTCAAATCCGGTGATCAATGAGTGACTTAATCCCCATTGTTGGGCGGACGCTTTGATATTAGCCTCAGAATATCCAATACGCACAGACGGGATGTGTGCTTTTCTTTTAAAAGCCAGACCCCTCTCTCCCTGGGCTTTCGTACCCCCCATCTCACACTTTCCTGATGCCACCCGCACCCACCTTTTCTCGCTCGCACCTCTCTGCCTTCCGCAACTCCTTAATGGCAACGACGACAAAGCCCGTACCTCAGCAGCAAGTCGTCGCCCCCAGTTGTGGCCACAGGGAGCAGCGCCACGCGACCCATAGTCCCTGGTCCGCGAGCACCAGCAGCAAAGACGCCCGACCGACGCCGAGTCCCGCCTCCGACTCTGCAAGCTACGCCTCCAGTCCCGAACCATCCTCATCACCACCCTCATCCCCGCCACTCAGCCGCCCACCCAGCGCCACTCAAATTCTTCTTTCGCCCGGAGCGAACAAGGTCAGTCAGTTGTCAGAGGATAGAGGACACCGCATCCTGACGACGCCCCCGCAGGATTCGGAAGGCACTATCTCGCCAGCGGCGATATATCAGCATTATGGCTGCGTCAAGCGGCGCCTCTTCCGCGTACTGAGCGCGCAGCGCGAGCGTCGCGTCGTAGCGAGCCCGACGACTGCGAGCGCGCAGACGAGACTCGATGATAGCCCGCAGGCAGCGCCGCCCAAATGGCCGGACCCCCCGGCTGTTTTTGCAGGTGTGGGTCTTCAGGCTCTTGCTTTGGACGTGATAAACTCGATGACGCCGACGACGACGCTCGACGAGTTGCCGATTTCGGAGAATAGCGAGTTGCCGGAGTATCAGCTTACGCAGGAGTGGTTTGAGCGGGTGTTGAGTGAGTTGGTGGAGGGCGAGGAGGCTGCGGAGGCTGCTGCGGATTCAGAGGAGGATGTCGGGACCGAGGATGAGGTGGATGAGGTCGGGCACAAGAAGCGCCGGAAGATGCTGTTGGATTCTTAATGTGCCTGTGTTAGATACGGGACTTTGTTTTTTGTTCATTCAATTGTAAGCTGATTGAACGTTCGGTGTATGCATCGCGATGCAAGACAGTAAGCACCGCGGCGTAGCCGAAGTGTGGATATCCACAACTGCGGAAGGCGATGTCCGACTGCGGGACACGACTATCTCGTTCATTGGGTTTCGCGTCATTGACGCGCGGCCCTTCACTATTTTTGTGGTTAGCCTTGGCAGCCTTGGCCTGGATGTGGTCTGTTGATAGTCATGGTGGGGCGGATTTCAAATGTGAGTAGGGTGAGAGGGACACACCAGCCTTCACGGGATTTTCTGCAGACACAGAGCTTTTGCCAGAGTGTCATGGGGTGAGCGGCCGTGCTGTTGGGCTAAGTGCTCCACATGTTGCCTGCATTCTCTGCGGCCTGAGGATTCTTCTTTGCGCACCATTATCGGGCTCCAATAGCCGTGCATCCAGTCCCGTGTTTTTTGTATTGAGCTCCCAGCAGCTGCGGCACGAAGCAAGAAGCAAGTCAGAATCTTGGTCAGAATACCAAATTATTCGCCCGCCGAGCTTGATGCTTCCATCCTATCATAGAAAATAAGAAGAGAAGGACTGAATCTGCGTAAGCCATGTTGACTCAAAGTACAACTTTGAAAGAGACGACGCTCGAGTGGGTCCCAAAAATTTATTTTCCCACCCCGGGCCCCGGATCGATCCTTCTTGCACGTCATCATGATGCCCAGGCACTGCCGCGCTCCCGTTGACCTCGAACGCGATGTTCATTTCGTCGACGCAGAGAACGACGAGATTGGCGGTCTGTGTCAGAACGGCTCTGTTACCTGGGCGGAAATATCAGTGTGGATGCAGATGGTTTACGTGCTTCCATTTGATCAATACGCTGCTTTCCCTTGCTTGGAAGACGGCGATCCCAGAGACCCTGTAGGTCGGCACGGGGCGCGGATCGACATGCAAGTGAATACGAACATCGTACAGCCTGGGTACTACGTTCTTTTAAGTCCGGGGGGTAAATATAATGTTTGATATACTCGCCAATGCTAATAACTTCAAGGCTCACCTATCAAAATCCCTATCAACGAAGAGAGTCCCATGCCTCGCTCAGTCACACGACCACTCTCGAAGCCAGACTCTCGTGTCAGTCCGTTCCCTGTCTTTACGTAGAAAATCTGACTATTATCGAACAGGCTGAAAGTTTTAGTCATCGAGTCCGCGAACGAGATCGCCATTGTGTTGTCACTGGAACGCGGAATTCTCGGTTCGTTGGTCTTGAGGCCGCCCATATATTTCCTCTTGCCCACCTTGATCTGGTATGAGGTCGTCAGCTATTATCATAACTTCTAACTAACGCCTCTTTCAAGTGGAGGTCAGGGTCATGGCAGCAGCAAATCGCCGACGATAAATACGACGGGGAGACTGGTATGCATTCCGTACAGAATGGAATTCTCCTGGACAGTACCGCCCATATATACTTTGATAAGTATTTGTTGGCCATCAATCCCGACGTATGTATTGCCCGGCGTCTTTCCCTGGTGGTTCTGACGATAAATTTTGGTTCAGAATGACTACAAAGTTGTTTGCTTTTCACATCAACCGAGGTTTGACGGTATGAAAATGTATCGAAATCCGAACGTCGATGAAAAATATCAACCGTGTCGAGCACTTCTGAGGCATCATTTCCGCATGGCGGTTCTGCTGAACATGAAAGCCCGGGCGGGATATCCCGAATGGGATGAAGATATACCTGAAGGATACGATCAAGTGGATGAAATTACTCTTTCCGAACATGGACAGCTTCGTCTCGAGACAATATTGGCTGGGAAACTCAATAGTCTCGTTGCTTGACTACAAGACACGAATCAAGTACTGGATTTCTTGGCTTCGCTTCAGCTGTTTTGACTATGGGAGACTGATCATCATATGAAGAAAATAATTGGCCTTCCTATAAGGGGAATTTACACGAAGCTCATGATGCCCAAAGACAATTGATCAGGCTAATTGGTACTGTCTACGTACGCGTCGCGGGTTGAACCTTCCGAGTGTTAGCCGTTGAGGGCGAGCAGTACCGAACGCACCTAAACCCAAGCGTGAAGATGAGCGAGATCGAACTCGCGAGTGACGGTGTTGCGCGCGCTCGACTGACCGCCATCGCCCCACCCGACACTTTCTGATCACTTTGCTCTGGCTCCTGTTCTGGATATGACAGACGCGAGGACTTGGATGGTGTACGCTCAACAAGCTGTTTCCAATATTGTTTAGGTTTATTGTAATATGGTGTGTATGGCGGATGGCTAGTGGGGAAAACCGACCATGGTCCTACTCACGGTCACGGTAACTCACGCTCGGGTCGCTCGGGTCAGCCTGATTCGAGGTCAGCAGTCACTCGGGTCACTCCGGGTCAAAAGTCAGAATGAGGGTCAGACCTTTTTTGGCGTTTCCCCCTCCGAGTCGAATCCCCAGTCGAAGGGGCACTGGGTCCAGTACGAGCAGGAGAAAAGATACTTGAAAAGATATGGTGATGTCACGGTGGGTGAAGATAAGGAATTCCGGTTCTGCTGTGATCCAGCCCGAGGTTGCAACTCAAGTTCCAACTAGTACTAGTACACTCGTGCCAGTTTGACTATATTATGTGCGTTACTCAAGGCGTTACTAGTAGTACTTTTTATTACTGTACTATACACTGGCAGCTGCTGTGTAGCACGCCGGCTGCGCCACAGGTTTTCCCAAATATAGAAGTTTCATAGGGTCAGGTGACTCAGGTGACATCGACGGGTCGAGATAGTAGGCACCGGGTAGGCACAGGTCTAGGGTCGAGAGGGAGACACGCTAAGTCGAGCTCTTGAGATTTGCTGATGGGCCCCCCAAGTAAGCCGGTGGCCGGAAAGGGGTGGGGGATCAATTGTTCGTGATCTCGTAACCTGGCCGTTGCTCGCTGCTGGTGCTTAACCTCTCACAGGGAACCAGCTTCTACGAGCGTGGCTCTCTCCCGTGGATCCGTCAACAAATTACGACATTGCACGAAGGGCTCAACACAAGGGAACGGCGGTATGGTTCTTTCGAGGCAGTGTCTTCATCAAATGGAAGTCGTCTTCTGGCTCGCTCTTGTGGATCCACGGAAAACGTGCGTCTCAGCTTTTTTCGGGCATGAGCCTTCTGACAGACTCCAATTTTCATAGCGGGCTCTGGGAAAAGAAAAGCGTTATTTGGTTTGTTATTCCTTGCTTGCTTCCTGTCGGAACTTATTTTCCCCCAGTTCTTCCATCATTCAACATATTAGGGCGACTGAATGCCACGCTGGATTAGCCGTCGTGGCCTTTTACTTCGATTTCAGGGATCTGAGCAAGCAGAGCTGTCACGAACTGCTGCTTTCTCTCGTATCTCAGCTTTCCACTAGCTCTAATCGTTACCGTGACATTCTCCGCAGCGTTTATGATTCACACGAAGGTGGAACTCGACAGCCAAGTGACACCACTTTGAAGGAATGTCTTAAAGAGATGTTAAGACTGCCCGAACAGGGGCCAATTTTCATTGTCCTGGATGCGCTCAATGAATGTCCATTCTTTTCCGCGACGTCATCCCCTCGTAATGAGGTCCTCCAACTCGTGAAGGAACTCGTTGACCTTCACCTGAAAGGGGTTCACATTTGCGCCACAAGTCGCCCAGAGGTCGACATCCGAGCTGTCCTCGAGCCGTTGGCATCTCATTCAGTTTCCCTACATGACGAAAGTGGACAAAAAATGGACGTCGCCGACTACGTTCGAAATGTCGTAAACACGGGTACGGCGATGAGCAGATGGAGTGCTGATGATAAAAATCTGGTGATCGAGACGGTGACCGAAAGAGCCGATGGAATGTAAGAGCACCAAGCAATTCTATGCTAACGGCGATTTCTTACGTTGTTGTACAGGTTCCGCTGGGTATTCTGCCAATTGGACATGCTACGACACTGCTTCCCACCGAACCTCCGTCAATTTCTCAATGATTTGCCTGAAACCCTAGATGAATCATACGAGCGGATATTGAGGGGCATCAATCAAGCTCAAATGGATGACGCGCGTCATCTATTCCAATGCCTTACTGTCGCTGTTCGACCACTTCGAGTGGAGGAGCTCGCAGAAATACTGGCGTTCGATTTTCAGGCGACGAGCGAGCAAAGGATTCCGAAATTGATGGAGGACTGGCGGTGGGACGATCAAGATGAAGCCGTACTTTCGACGTCTTCCAGTTTGATCGACATCGTCCATGACGGTCGTTCCCGGGTCGTGCAATTCTCCTACATGTCAATGAAGGAATACCTCACATCGCCTCGTCTCTCACAGTCACATGGAAATGTTTCCCGGTTTTATATTGACCTCGATGCGGCACATACTATCCTGGCGCAGGCGTGCCTAGGGACACTGCTCCGACTGCACGAACCCGCTAGAAATAGTGGTGCCAAACAGTCTCCTCTAGTCGAATATGCTGCTCGTCACTGGGTGGACCACGCACGATTCGGGAAAGTGTCTTCACGCATTCGGGATGGAATTTATGATCTGTTTGACAGCTCCAAGCCACATTTCGCGGCGTGGCGTCGGTTGCACGACTTGAATGAAAACTGGCACGGTTTCGTGCGCCAGCCGCGACACCTTGATCACGGTGGTTCTCTCCTTTACTATGCTGCGTTCTGTGGACTCTATGACCTGGCAGAACACCTGATCATCGAGCATCCCGAACAAGTAAATGGAGGTGGTGGCCGCATCCCGCTTCTGGCAGCCTTGTACAAGAGACATTTCCATGTTGCAAATTTACTCCACGAGCACGGTGCGGTCTTGGACGTTCGAGGCCAATTTTCGAGGACTCCACTACACACAGCGTCGATGTATGGACGCGTCGATATCATGCGGTGGTTACTCGATCACGGTGCAGATACAAATGCTCGGAAGGGTGACCGCTGGACACCGCTGCACCTGGCAGCACACAATACGCGTCCCGAGGGTGTCCACGCTGTCCAGGTGCTACTCGAACACAACGCCGCCGTAAACTCGCAAAATGACGATGGCAAGACTCCGTTGTACGAGGCCTTATTCTATCCTGGTACCTCTCTGGAGGGAAAGGTAGTCGTCGACATCGTGCGGCAGCTGCTGGAGCGTGGCGCCGACCCAAATATCCCTGACCGCAGCCAATCGACTCCGTTACATCGAGCGTCGTCCGTGGGATGGTTCGAGGTCTCTCGCCTGTTACTCAGTTATGGAGCGAACGTAGATGAGAAGGATGAGGATGGAATGACCCCATTCCAAGCGGCCTCGTCAAATGGATACCATAAAATCACGAATCTGCTGTTAGAACACGGTGCTGTCCCTCAGCCGTAGTATTTGCGTTTACGTTTCAGTTACCCACATGTAAAAAAATGTATTAGGCTCGTGACGGTCACCGTACTGTAACTCGATGTCATGTGACATGTTTATTGCGGAAGCAGATAACAGATCTCCGAGTCTCCCTCACCGCCTCGATGTCTCAGATGCCCACCATTACCTTCGATTTCCAAAAACTCTTTGAGACTGCCCTCAAGGAATATGAGGGGCGAGCGGGGACAAAACTTCTTGAACATGAACTCGCCATTACGTTGAAGAGTTGCAATTCTGCCGACTCTGTCATCGAAGTACTCCAAAAGGAAGCACAGAAATTCCATAAGTTTCGCAGGGACGATGGAAAGGTGATGAAGTGGTTAAATCGGACCGTCAACGTCTTGTACACTTTGTCCACAAGCCAGTTAGTTAGTCAGGGTGTCGGCTTTGTGGTATGTGGGCACAAGCATTCCGCATGGATGGATGATGTTACCTAACTGAAGTCGGCCATCGATGGTAGCCATTCCCTCCTGCGCAAGCAATTTTCGCTGGAATTGGCGTGCTCCTCGCCGTGTGTTTCTCCTTGGCATCGTAACGCGGAGCACTCAAATATGTATACTTTCCAGGCAATCAAGGATGTCAGCGCAAGTTACGATGCGCTCATTGAGCTTTTCGAATTCATGGAAAGCTTCCTTCGACGCCTTGATATCTACACCAAGATTCCACCGACGCCAGCAATGTCCGAGATACTCTTGAAGATAATGATCGAACTCCTCTCGACCCTTGCACTCGGGACACAACAGGCCAAGCAAGGACGTCTCAGTAAGTGCTCGAGGTTGACTTGTTGACGCTTCTTCCGGCTTGATGTGATGCAGAGAAGCTAGGGAAAAAGCTTTTTGGAGAAAATGATGTCGAAGCCGTGCTACAGAGATTTGACCGGCTCACCCAAGAGGAAGCCAAGACTACCGCAGCGCAGAGTCTGGAGGTGGCCTACCGTCTTGTTAAAAGTATGAAGGAAGTTATGGATGGTGCGCAGGCCTGGATCCATTTCCTTCGCCTGCTGTGCCTAACTTCTGACTGGTTAGGTGGAAAGGCACAGATGGATGACATCCGGAAAGCACTTGGTACGTTTTGACTTAAAGTCTGCTTGGGATAGCGCGCCTGATTGGGGTATTAGTCGTCTTGCACGAAATTGCAAGCAATATGAAGAAAGAGAAGCGTTCGTCGTCCCTTTGTGACCCGATATCTGCGTGGTGCGGCTAAGACATTTTCGCAGGTGACGAGTCGCAAAGAATTTCACGCCAGTGGTTGTCACCTCCGGATCCATCCGTAAACCACAATACCTTTTGTAACGCTCATCACGACGGAACTGCCGCTTGGTTCATCCATGGAGATACTTTTCCTGATTGGAGGGCTCGGGGTTCACTTTTGTGGATTCACGGAAAACGCACGTGCCTACCTGTCAATACACTATTGTCGCCTCTGATGCACACCTTATCCCATAGCGGGTTCAGGAAAGAGTGTCCTCTGGTACGTGCTAACTGCACCCTTCATCCCATAAGGCGTACCGATATTGGTAACCAGTTCGACGATTATTCAAGACATCAAAGACGTGCGCGAGGCTGGGCTAGCCTCTTTGGCATACTTTTATTTTGATTTTAGGGATACTGCCAAGAAAGGCATTCGTGGAATACTCACTTCTCTCCTTGTCCAACTGTCCGCTAGTTCTGATCATTGTTGTGACATCCTTTCTGCCCTATATACCAAGAACGACAGTGGCTCACAACAGCCCAGCAATGATGCGCTTACTCGGTGCCTCAAAGAGATGCTCACGATTCCTAGACAAGGCCCAATGTACATAATCGTGGACGGAGTCGACGAATGTCTCAATAAATCTGGAACACCATCCCCGCGAGAAACCGTCCTTCAGCTCTTGAGCGAGCTTGTCCAACTACGCCATCCTGATTTGCATATTGCGGTCGCCAGCCGTCCAGAAAAAGACATAGGAGACGTTCTTCGCCCTTTGTCTTCTCACCACTTGTCTCTTCACGACCAGTCTGGCCAAAATCAGGATATCGCCGACTACGTCAGGGCTATGGTCGACTCTGATCAGAAGATGAGAAATTGGTCTGCTAAGGACAAACAACTCGTAATCGATACGCTTTCGCGGAAAGTCGACGGGATGTACGTTGTCGTTTCCAAATTGCCTTATAATGTATGCTCATCTGCGTCGTTCCAGGTTCCGCTGGGTCTTCTGTCAGCTAGATACCCTGCGTCGCTGTCAATCACCTACCCATACAAGATACTAGTTTCTGCTTCGGATTCAGCTAGTTCAAGGTCGGGGGCGGCGATGACTAACGGTACGAAAACATTAGAGTCAACGTGGAGATCGAAGACGTATGATGCGCACCTCGTTTCCTCGTACCAGCTCTGGCGCGTCCTACCGGGTGGCTTGCTAAACTTGAATGCGGGGGGCAATCATATGCTAGGAGAAAAAAAGGTACTAGGACCTAGGTGGTAGGGTGCTCACCTCATCCAGCGGTTGCGCCACTTTCCCCTCGACTTTGTCACAGTACGTCTCGAAGCCATGGGGGCACTGAGGCAAACCGTGACCATTCCCAGGTTGGGCCAGTGACTTCTGGCGATAACTTACACTGACACATGAAACGCCTCCACCTATTGGAGCTGTCAAGGGCGCTTTTATATCGGAACTGAATAGACTTCTGAGAAACGGAGAGGAAAGCCAAGGCCTCGTCAAATGAGTTAGGTGTCACCGTGTCACTAGTAAATGTGTCAAGGGAGGGGAGGCTGAGTAGAACTATCGCGCCTTCAGCCTGAGAGAACTGGGTAGCGGGCGGACTCCAGTGGTGAGAATTGTCAGGAATTGTCGCTTGAAGGCCCGGGCCGGACGTCCACTCTTTCTCAGGCACTTCTCAGGCTCGACCACACCCACACGACACAAGGCACTGGCATGTTCTGATCGTATGTTGCGCCCTACTCCGAGTTGTGCCGCACTAGGTGCAGACGACCTGGACGTGCGTTGCCTGTGGCGGTAATTGTGTTTCTATTGCGGTCCAATTTGCGGAGAGCCAGAGATCGATTTGAACGTCATGTCAGTCCTCTAAGTACTTCGTTGAGGCCCTGTAAAGAAGGTTCAGCGCGCAGCACAGTAACTATCGGCGCCATACTGACGCCTTCGTCATCTTGTCTTATTCCCATGCCCAACCCCTGATTCTGGCGACTGATCCTGGGAATCCGAGTCATCATGACCGGATGGACCGCATATTGTACAGCCCGATTCGAAGAAGCAAGTGACAAGTGAAGAAGCGACACTCTAATTGGTTTCCAGAACCGAAATAGCAAAGCGTGGCACAGGAAGTGGGGCCTAGTGAGGCGAATTGAAGGTGAGGCGCATTACAGTATCGATAACCAAGAGACAACTAATTTCCTTCCATGCCTTTTCTCTTCATAGGACGTTCGAGGCAGAGAATAACCCCATGAGGGCTTATCCAATCTACGATGCCTCTCCAATGGTAGGCGTTTTTTCGGGCGGTTTTACGCTGCCAACCACAAACCAAGCTGGACGCGCACTTGATTTATCTTATCAAAGACTCTTGTTGCGCGATAAGACTATTCTTTACGCAGTGACTTGATAGGTGATGCCGTCATAAATCAGTGATTTGTGGGGGCGCACGTCACATCGATCATTCAACAACACCCTTTCCCAATTTCAATCGATGTGAGTCAATTTGTTTGGATAGACCTGCTGCGCACGATCGGTTCGAACGTGACTCGTGACTGGGTCATGTTTTACTGTTTAAAAGCTACGGGTGGGTTGACATACAGTACCGCACAATTCTAACACCATGTCTATAGTCCCTCCCGGAACCCCTGAATCGAACGAGACATTCCACTTCGATTACCCTGGCTCTGATATCATTCTTCGCTCGTGCGACACCCATCATTTCCGGGTCCCTAAGCTTTACATCGTCAATAGTTCCCCGGTACTTCGAGAGCTCATACGAAGCGTTCCCAACACTTGTGACGACTTCAACGAAGAACCGCTTGCGGAATTCAAACTACCGGAAAGCGGCGCGACCCTTTACAGCCTCCTCACTTTCATTTTCCCAGTCACTCCCATCCTTCCTTCAACCGCCGAGAAAATCATGGAGCTCCTAGCCGTGGCTCAGAAGTATCAAATGGACTCCGTTTTGAGTCATATCCGAGGCACCATCGCTCGACAGGATCCGCCATTCATTCGCCCAGAGACAGCATTCCACCATTATTTCCTAGCACAAAGGCATGAACTTCATCAAGAGGCGGTTCAAGCTGCGCGAGTTACATTGCGCTTCTCGATGACTATTGAGGATCTGGGAGACAAGCTCGAATTTCCTGGCACTTCCGGCGCCTATCTTCATGAGCTTTGGAAGTATCACAAGCGAGTTCGAACTGATCTCAAATCAGGTGTAATTGAGTTTAGGAACTCTGGTTTACCGGATAACGTGAAAGATCTGCTTTGTGTAACTGCAAATCGCCGCTCTTCTTCATTTCCGCAATGGCTTGATGATTACATCGAGTCCATAGCGGAAGCCCCTCATCTCTTCGATCTCATCGAATTCGAAAATGTACGGGCTGGTCACACCAAGAGTGGGACCTATCGTTCTGCAACATGTTCATGTGCGGATATATCCAACCAGGTCATACGCACTTTCTGGGAGGCACTGACAGCCGTCGTTCGTAGGTCGATAGCACAGGTACGTAGAACTAGTGTGACCAGGCCCCATCGCGATAACTAATACGACTCGGAACACCCACAGGCAGATTCGACTCTGGCTCTTGCGAAAGAAGAGCCAGCCTCCGAAAACTCCGAGTCGAATCCTCCATTCGTGCCATTGTTTTTGAGCATACCCGATGTACGCATTATACTTCGGTCGTCCGACCAAGTCAACTTCCGTGTCCACAAGTCATTGCTGGCGATGTCGTCATCATTTTTCGAGGCTATGTTCTCTCTCCCTCAGCCGCCTGCCAGCGATGGCGAAGTTGTAGACGGCCTTTCTGTGATCCCATTGTCCGAAGACGCTGGCCTGCTGAACAGCCTCGTCTCGTTGCTCTACCCCATTTCCCCCGTCATACCGAGCTCTTATGAAAAGGTGCTCGCCTTACTTGCCGCCTGCCAGAAATACGATATGGTATCAGTCCAATCCAATATTCGTGCCGCCATCAAACTTGGAACGTTTCCTGTTGCGCCAGTTGGGACAGAAGTCTTCGGCACATATGCCATCGCGAGCACCATGGGCCTCGTTCCAGAAATGGAGAATGCGGCTGATCTCACCCTGAAATACCCGCTGACATTCGAATCCCTTGGAGAAGGACTGCGGTCATTCAAAGGACGGGCACTGTGCGACCTGGTTAACTATCGCAAGCGTCGTAGGCAATGCTTAGTCAGGGAAATGTCCAGCTCGGTGTTCGACTGAGGCGCAAAAAATTCACCATACCGCTTCATACATTTTTCATATGTACAGTTACTGTACAGACAGTATAGTGCCACGTATTTTAATTGTATTTGTTGTGTCCTGTGTACGTGTGCACGCTTGGCCGATTGTGATCTCGCTGCCACAATGTCCCTCACTTTCGCACATGGAACAGTTTTAAAGACATGGAGAGCATCCGAGTCTTACAAGTAATGCTGTTTGATGTTGAATTTAAATTTAATGTTAAAAACGCGGAGGGATAAGTCCTTGGATAAGTCGGCGAAATTTGGTTGCATTTGTTTTGTTCTGTTCCAGTTTCGCTTTCCCATGCCACTCACCCAGGTGGTTTTACGGATTCTGACTGCGCGAGAACGCGCGCTTGATTGCTATCGTATCACTTCTGTTGCGCAGCATGCAGGAGATGGAGACTCACCTTTAGAGGTTGGAGTCTTAGTGGGATGCTCAAGTGCGAGAGTGGGCAAGAGTCGATATATTCGCACTTCCCTACAGTAGGAAACTTATACTCTATGGCCCCACCATGTCCAAATGCGCAAAAGTGATGAGTAAAGGTGTCCACAATATCGTGTTTTTAGTGACGCCTGATCTAGAATGTTCTAGAACTACTCATGTGACTCCTGATAAGAGTTACGCCGAACACTATGCGCAAACTAGTGTCTACTTTAGTGTTGCCTAGACTTGGCTTGCAGCAATTTCGGCTCTTTTCAGTGTTTTGGTCAATAACTTGGGAAATAAAATAGTTAAAATTCTGAAAATATTTGAGGGGCTAGATCACATAAAAAGCCGAGGGGTCATCTGCCAGCTCTAAGTGATCCAATCAGGAGTTCCTGAGTTATTCAACTGACTTGACTTTTGACTCAAGCCAAGCCGATTTCAAGTCGGTTAAATAACTTTGGAACCCATGATTGGATCGCTTAGAGTTGGCAGACGACCCCTCGGCTTTTAATATGATCTGGCCCCTCAAATATTTTCAGATTTTTAACTATTTTATTTCCCAAAATAGAAAAACATCGACTTGGAGCCGTGGCATCACTAGTCTACTTATAGTAATTGTACTTACGTATTTGCCGTAATGTCGCTTATTGCTATAGATAAGATACTTTACGTCATTCGCAACACTCCCCCTTGCTGAGTATGTCGTAGTAGAATAGGACATGTTCAGCAATAGTAGCTGTAAGATCAAGGACCACTGAGCTGGCCTTGAATTAGGATGAGTAAAACTCTAATCCTAGTTGTTCCCTGAATTTCAGGAACTTTATACGACCCAAGTTCTTAGTGAACAGGTCTGCGGGATTTTCGGCTCCCTCAATGAACAGCAGTTCAATTTGCTTCTGATGGATGATCTCGCGTATATAATGATAGCGTAGATCTATATGTTTAATCCGCTTCTCCTGTACTGGATTTGAAGCAAGGAATATTGAGCCTTGATTATCACCGCATAATGGGATTGGTCCAAGATTTATTCCTAGTTCTTGGAA
>QFDV01003621.1:0-30137 GCA_003315845.1 Lactarius trivialis
GAAAGTGGCGAAGCGATAGATGGGGCAGTCATCTTGCGTCGCCGGGCAAGCAGAGCCCCAGAGCTGGTACCGTACGTGTCAGATGGTAGATGTCTTGGCCTGGAACGACGAGCAAGTTGATGGGGGTCGATGGTGATGAGACACATGTGATCGGCCACCGTGGCGCGGAGGGAATGGAGTCAAGATTGGGCACCGGACTTTCCGCAATTACGGGGGAAGCGAGTGAGACATAGAGGACGGTGGGAAGGTGAGGGGGGGACCAAGCGAACGGAAGTAATAAAGGTGATCGGAGGGTATGAAAGCGCAACGACGGAGATGGAGGGGCATAATCGGCCGCATTGAAAGCGAGATCAGGAGAGATTAGCTGAAGAAACTCAGCGGCGCGTAGATGCAATGGACCATGGCGACGAGAGAGAGAGAGAGTCGAATCGAATCGAACGGACCGAGCGGATGGAACGAATCAGGAATGGTCTCGTGTTGTTCTGGTCCGGGGAAATCCCTAAGGCTCACACCGGCTTGCCGATTTAGGACGAGGCAAGATTCCCTTCAGTTCCGTCTCGTTTATTCACCAGCCAGTGCTGGGCCTGTCCAAAGATCGTAAAAGAGATCAATCTCGCGCATGTCTCCTTCATAACCATCCTCCCCCACCACTTTTACTCACTTTGCTTTTACCTGTTCGTTTTCTCTTTCCTGCTTCTTCTCTTCCCTCCCCCCTCTTCCCTCTTCACACATGTCAGACTCTCCCATACCAGATGCCGAAAACTCCTCTCCGTCCGACTTTCAATCCTCCGTAGAGACTTCCCCAGCAATCATCCCTCTCTCCGAACCTGCCGTTTCAGACGGTGGTCACTCCCCCTCCCCCACGTCCACCCGTCCATCATTTCAACATCAACACAGGCACTCACTAGACCCTCAGAAGTCCGTCTCCGCAGCTGGGAGGGGCGGTTGCTGGTGCGTCTTAGTCCCACATACATCATTAGCGCGTTTGTGACTAAGTCTCCGATGGCTTTTTTTCTCCATCAGGACCTGCCGCCTAAGACGAAAAGTATGTGTTCATCGTTAGCGCGTCACGCATATCCTGATTGCTTACTCACCGGTCCGCTTTTCCCGCCCATCCCTCTTACTCGCTTCTTCCACCACGATCGGCACCTCTCCCCCGCCAATCTTCCTCCGCTCTACTCCCCCCCCACCTTTTTTTTTTTTTCCTACCTCACAGAAATGCGACGAGCAGCGCGAAGAAGGTGACTCATGTCGTACGTGCCGCCGTCTGCAGCTCAACTGCCTCGGCTGGGGCCCACGGCGGCCAGACTGGATGCGGGTGAGTTTTATTGTCAGAGCCCGCTGACCTCCGCGATGAATTACCGCGGCTGATTCATCGGCACTAAATTTTCAGGATAAGGAAGCTGTCCAGACCTACAAGATGGAGATTAAGACTCACTTATTGCGGCTGGGGCTCATCCGAGGGCAGCCACGTACTTCTATCTCCGCTGGTCCGTCCAACCAAGCTAGCAGCATTGTGGGCACAGCAAGCGTGGGCGGCGCGACGACGAGCCGAGCTGGCAGCGAGCGCGGGTCGTTCTCGTTCCCGTTTGATGACCCACAACAGTTCGAATATTCCTTCCCTTCTGGCATATCATCCATCCCAGGTAAGGAAAGATTAATTATCACTTAGTCTGGATTCGCTTACCTGACATTCGATCCCCGACGGAACAGGCAATGCCCCCATCCCGTCCCCGTCGGTTGCTTCCTCACCCTTCTCCGATACCTGGGTGCCAGGCGACGGATATGAGCTCCCCAATATTCTGGTACCCTCTGCCTCGCCGGGCTTTGGGGGAGCAGCCGATGGCGGCGGGCCGCCGTGCTTGCCGCCAGAAAACTTCAGTAACATCCCGGGAGCGGGCACGGGTTTCCAGTGGGCGATGCAACCTGTAGGACTCACGGATCAAGATGCGACAGTAAAACGAGAGCATGTCGCGTATTACTTCAACCATGTGCGCGGTTTGCAGTTTTTATTTACATGCAAAGTTGCCCTAGGCGCTATACAAGCCGTGAGTGCCAACCCGTATTTAGCCTTGTTCGTTCCTGACGTAACGTAGATCGTTACACGCGACCCGATGGGTGCGGGCGCATTGTCAGACGCTTTGTGTGCAATTGCGAGTAGGCAGTATGCGAAGGCGCAGCGGCGGGCATCATTACCTGATACCAATACCTATCATCTCACGGATGAGACCCAAGCACAGCTTTTCTTCAACCAAGGAACGTACCAGCTCGATGCTGCTCGTCGGCAAGGACGATGTACGCAGGCAGAAGCGATGGCAGCGATTCATCTGATCAGCTACTCACTCGCGGCGCGAGGGGGTGTAGTCGCAGGGGTGAATGCGAGCGTAGGAGGAACCGAGTGGACGCCGATGCTGGAACTAGCGTGCGATTGGCTGGCCCAGACAGGGATGCATGTGGACGAAAATCCTCGCCTATTCATCATAAACATGCCGCTTCCGGCAGCGTATGCCGCAAAAGTCATCATGGTCTGTACCATTTCCTAGATTCCGAACAGCGAGCTGATTTGCCTCCAACAGTGCATGGACATCTTCATGGGGGTGACGCTACAGCAGCCCCCACGGCTTCTCGCACTGTACCGTAGGCTGCTGACCAGTACTGGGACACCAAATCACACTTGGAGCTGTTCGCCAGGCGGCACTGCACCAGAATGGGATCTCCACATTCCTCTGTTGGCGGGCTGCACGGAACAGGTACTGCTCGCATTTGCCGAGATCGCCGCGCTGGCGCATTGGAAAGCTCATGAGGCGCGCGACGGCAAGCTCTCTGCGCGCGAGCTGATCATGCGAGGCAATGTGATCGAGCGCGGGATCAGGCAGACGGGGCTCGACCCGATGGCATTCGAAGGGAACCGCGCGGTGCAGGTGAACGAGGACACGTGCCGACGCATCCTCGCCACAATTATGCAAGAGGCAGCGCTGCTATACCTCAATACGGTACTGAGTGGAAACAACCCAGGTGAGCGCTGATGTGGGACAAATTTCGCACGAGTGATTTTGATGGGCGTTCTCAGGTGTACCTGAAATTCAAAGTTCAGTGAACAACATCTTGAGCTTGCTCAGGCACTTGCCTCTAGGGAAGCTCGACCTTGGGCTGGTTCTACCCCTCGCGTTCGCAGGTTTCATGACCGATGCGCCGGCGGCACGCGATACGATCCACAAGCGCCTTCTGCATATTGCTTCGGTGTACGGAAGTGCAAACGTTCGACAGATCGAAGGTGTCTTGGCACAAGTGTGGGCGCGGAGAGACGCTGGACAGAGAGAAGTTGAATGGCGCGACGTAATGCAAGAGCGGGGGCTCACCCTTCTCATGATATGATGGCGTGGAGACGTGGCAAAGTAACGACTATGACCTATGACTACACATATTACCCTATGACGGACTGGGCGGACGGGCGGTAACACAGCGCGCGGCGTCCTAATGGATTTGACAAGCATGAGCGACTGTTTTATGTATTGTGGAAGAATGTCGCAGACTTACTGTATCTTTTGCTCGATTTTATGTCACGCCGCTTAGCTTAGATTCTCAATCGCAGCGACTTGTTTGGTGAACAGAAAAAACTTGTGCATGCGGGGAAGGGGCGGGTAAGGGGGCAAGGTGGGGAAGGGAGGAGGGAGGATTGGGGGGAGAGTAGAGAAGAAAGGCCATGATGTGGTGGTTGCTATATACCGATCGACCGGGATATGGTTCTCCCCTGTTATTGGTCAATTATAGACCACGTGAGCAACTGCGGGCGCTGCGAGGCTGGCGTCGACAGCGCCCAAGGACGTCGAGAGGAGGGTGCCTTGCAAAAAGAAGATATTCTGACTGTGGGCGGAGAGCTTTGACGGGGATTGTTGAGTGGGCGCGGGATGGGCGCGAGCACGGGCGCGATGATTGCGGCCAACTAAGCCATCGGCTCAACGGCTTATCCTCGGCCGCGCGATCACATGTTAGGTCACGTGCACAAACACGAAACCCACGCGTTCAAAGTTGTTGTAAGTTCAAGTTCAAGTTCTTTTCAAACACGACACAATGTTCAAGGGTATTCTTCCTCCGCGACGCATCCCATCTCCAGAGTTTACCATAGTGAGCCCACTCATAGAGAATGGCAAGGAGAACCTCCCAACTTCTCCTCCACTACACCCTGAGGCTTCGCCGAGAGGCAAGGTCGTAGCCGCTGCTAAATCGGGCAAGGCTGCAGCTGTCGCTCAGGACAAACCGAAGCGAAGGAAGGGTGCAGACGTCCCTCCTCACACAGCGCCGATCGCAAACTCCACAGATCGTGAATTCGACCGTCTTTTGGTTCGTGCGATTGCGGCGGTTCCTCCTACGCCGTTGCTCAGGTATTTTCGTAGGATGATCTCCAAATCCCATCCACGCTTCGCCCGAAGCTCGCTGGCATGGAGCCCTCCGTTAAGGCGGCCATGTTGAAGTCATCTCAGGTCCTCGTGCCCGGCCCCGCACCGGCATCCTCACGTGGCCTCCGGCGCGTGCAAAGCGGCAGCTCCCTCAACATTGACTCGCCACGCAAGGATGTCTCTCCTGGCACTCCCGGAGATAAGTCCTTCGCTGCCGCCCTACATTCCCGCGGCGTGTCGGTCGACGTGCCCCGCCCAAAGTCACGCACAGGCTTTACCGATCTGGGCAGCCATGCAAAGGAGGGAAAAGGCGGCGCGCAAAAGACGCTCTCGCCCGTGCAGTTCGTCAGCGTGCTGACGGGAAAGTCCAGCCTTGAACTCGAAGTTGACGTTGTCAAGAAATTGTGTCTGCTTCTCCGGAACGAAGCGGCTAGGTGAGAGCGGCGGATGCTGCTTCTTCTATATATACGGGCGCTGATGAGTTGCGGCGTCGGCGCTGCGACCTAGTTGGTCACAGGACTTTTTAAGAGCGGGTGGCTATTCTGCTTTGCTCACCCGACTCAATGAGCTACTTGAAGTCGAATGGCGGTAAGTCTGTCTTCCCACCCGATGCTTCTGACTTTTCCTTAACCACATCACTGTAGTGAGGAGCAGCACGATGATAAGCTCTTGCACGAGCTTCTCCGGTGCATAAAGGCTTTGTCCACTTCCGAAATTGGATGCTTCGCACTACGTAGCTCCTGCCCGACTCCCTTCGTGCAGCTCGTGTCCCTTCTTTATTCCGACAAGAAACCAGGCGAAGTCGCGACGCGGCAGCTCATTGTCGATCTACTCATGATCCTGTTTGAGCTCTACCCGCCATCGTCCCTTCCTTCCGTAGGATCGGTCCCACCGCGGTCGGAAGTCTGGGAGTCTGCCCCTCGTCACACGATTACTCTTCCGCATCCACACCGGACCTTGTACTCTCTTCTTCGTACCGTCTTGCTGACCCCCGCGCCGCGAGCGGCGGAAGCCCCAGAAGTTCCGCTTTCGCCACACGAATTCATCGACGCGTTGCATCGCCCCCGTATCTACAAGACCTACCTGCAGGAATTCTCCGACATGTGTCGCGACTACTTTTGGATCTTCTGCCACCCAAATAACACCATATGGGTTCTTGCCGATACCGACGAAGCACGCGTCGAAAAGCCCCGAGCGCCGGGCGGTATGACTGGCGGCGTCGAATATGAAGCAATATCCTACCTGGTACGACGTCCGATACCTCGGAGGCACAATCGCTAACTGGTGCGCCACAGACTGCACACTTTAGATTGTTGAATGCGTTTGCTAAGGCTGCTTATGACCTCAAACTGCCGAATGAACACGAATTGTCTGCTCACAAACTCCACGAAGATCTTTTCCTCTCCGGCTTTGAGCGGATCCTTCTGGTACCTCCCCCCCTTTTTTTTTCTCATCCTTTGACACCATTTCATCTCACACATGATATGTCCGCAAAATGAATGTAGATTGCACGCAAGGCGTCAACGACATATTACCCGACCTTGCACCTCGAGGTTGCACGTTATGTCGCCCTCGCAGGTCAGGCACGATATGAGCTACCGTGGACCGTCTCACGCCTCATCGGTTCACCACCGGCACCAGTGGCTCGTAGCACCAAGACGACTACGACGCCATCACAGCCAGCCAGGGCCGTTCCCGTGCTGCCATCTCCGCGGCGTACGGAGCCACTGAAGTTCGATTAAAAGCCTGCGTGCTGAAAACCGACCCGGGCTGTGCTCGGAGCGAATTGGTGCGCAGTCTCGGCTCTATGATGTACGTGCCTGGACCAGGGGGGGAGGGAGGGGAAGAAGGTTTCGCAACATCATGGGTATGATGATCTCCGGCCTGGTGCTCGACTATGGTCATATTTGCTGCCTCCTTGAGCTATTTTTTTTTCTCCTTCCGCTTTGATGATCGTGCTTTCTGTCTCTTACTATTGCCTTCGACGTGGCCCTTTTGATGCTGATCCTCGCTAACAAAAAAAACCGCTGTTCCCGAATCGTGTAAACTGTGTATCTTGTGGACATTAGATAGATAGATGAGGTGATGATAAATTGGGGTGGTATGTGCCTATCCGAAGCGACCTCGTGTATGAAATCTAGCCCAGGACCATCACAATTTAGTGTGCAGTTTTCACTGGATTGGTGCTGTATTGGTGTAACATGTTGCCTGATAATAGAAGTCGAGACCCAGTTATATAATAAGTTTAGCGCGCGTCTAAATTGAACTTAAACGCGCGATGGGCCTGTGAGAAGATGCCGTCCTGGGAAGATCCGGCCGGATACAATGACACAAACCCTCTCGCCCACGACGCGTCAGATAGGGAGACATTTCAGCATCGATCCAATCCGTGAATGAAACAAACAAGTGACATTGTGATGGCAAGTAGTTACTGTTTGAGTTGTGTGGCTGCGTGCAACTGGCAGTACAGTAGACAACAGCAGTACTGTACAAGTAGCACACATGTGGCCTCTCTGATACGCGACAAATTCGCTCTAGACCCAAAGACATATATGGTGTCCTCGCGCGGACTCGGTGCTCAGGCGCAGCAGCGCCGCCGCCTCCGTTGTCGAGCACAGCAAAAGCCCCATCAAGTGATGCGACTGCGGGCTATGCACCTCGAGGGGTTCTTTTCATGGTACGATTATTATTCTAAGCGAGGAACAATCAAGTCTTGACAACTTACAGGAGGGATGACGCATGCAGCACAACTCACCGGAGCGGGCCGCGAGCAAGCGCAGCTAGCCACATGCCCACGATCAAGCGGCACGATCAAGCGGGTTGGACCTGGCGAAGCAAGCGAACTAACAAGGCAAATAAAAATTCACACACTCACACACACATGGACACCGAACCGTGCATGTGCTGCGTGTGTGTGCGACACAATCATATCATAATAGGTTTACATCCTGTTACCGCCAATACGGCACGGCCGCCGCAGCGCAGATCTGCCTAACTTTCTGCAGCATAAACCAGCTGGGACTGGGCCGGACAGCACGCCTCCCACCCCACTAATGTATTGTTTACGGTACTATAGAGAAGAAAAAAAAAAAAAGTATTGATAGGTGGTGTGAGAAACCGTGTGAAAAGCGAGCGAAGCGGCCGCCGTCGCGGCGGCAGCCGCACTCGAAACTCGGCTGTGCTAACTGGTACCTTACCAGGCCTTACCTTTTGCTCTTGCCACGGTCAGCCGACCGCCTTGTAAGGGATTTTGTTTGAGGTCGGTAGGAAAGGGGTAGGGGATGAGATGAGATGATAAGATGACAGTGTGAATGCATTGAATGAACTTGGGCGATCGAGGGTTAGAGTGGATGAGAAGTGGATGGAAAAGGCTTTATTATTTTTTGTTTTGTGAAGGGGGAGATTTTGATCTGAACCTTAGGCTGTATGTAGCATATACGCCGTGGTTGAAAAAATAACAGCTTGTTCGTATACCGCTTGGGGCATAAACTGCCGCTAGAAGCGCCAAGGAAGCCCCTCAGGGCTCAGACGCGTGCGTGGCCCAAGGGCAAGACAAAGGCTAGTTGTGCGTGCATGGACGGCACACCCCGTAATAGTATAACGTGATCAGGCGCAGGGCTCGGAGTGGACTGCGGGGCGGTCCTGCCTGGCAAACGGGTTCGAATTTCTAATGTTGCGGTTTAATAAACTGCACCATCACAATCTTCCTCTTACTTAACTTTACAGTTGCGGACCAGTTAGGATCTGTTGTTGTGAGTCATGCATGGCAACCATGACACCCAACAACTGACGCCTCATCTCCGAGCCCCGAAACGAGTAGTAGTTTGAATACCCAGAGAGATGGCGATTGGCGCGCAGCGTTTAGAAATAATGGCCGGCCATGAATGGACTCGATCATTACTGTAGAATGGGTTCGGTCGCGATTACAGTACGAGTGGGACAACGTGGAAGTGTGCAACCCTGTCCGCACATGCCGTTACTCGACCGTGCGGTCCACGTCTCCCACCCGCACACATAAACAAATTGGCGCTGGCTTGTCATTCGTCCGCACAGGATACTAGTAGGCGCGCGCGCTGCCATCCTTCGAATGATTGTTGTCTCGTGTCTGGAGAGTAGAGACTATCGTGGTGCGTATAGTCTTCTCGCTCGGACTCGGAGCCTTGGTTTTCGTTAGCCTTACGAGACCATAAATCCGTAGCCTAGAGCAACTAAGTTAACTTCGACGCCTCGTGTCATAAGCGCCGGTGCACGCACAGGATGGTCACCACCTCCGGCCAGAGCACCACCGGAAGTGACAATGTCGGAGAAAAGTGCGCGATCTACTCCGGGGGGTTCTAGCGGACCTTCCAGCCTCTGTCAGGCGGCTCAGGATATCGCCAGGGTTCTGGTATTGTGACGGCTCTGGTCGCATGTCCATGGGGGGAGCACCTGCATGGAAGGGACACAATAGCGGCACGCAGTCTTGTGTCCGACTACATTTCGTCTAGCCGCCTGCTTAGGTGTCTCGGGAACTTCTTAACTGACGACCTGAGTCATGGGGTCTTGTCCCGTTCACTTGCACGACGTTATCTCATGGGGAGTATCTCCGCTCGAATGAACCCGCATCTCGTAAAAATCGTGCTGTCAACGGGGCACATATCGTCCGTCGGTGTGAGGTATTTGAGGATAGTGTCCGTGTCCTTTAAAATCCCAGGCACTGCTGTGATGATTAGTTGTGTAAAAGTGTGCAGGAACTTATCAGATGCTCAAGGCCGCGTGTCAAAAGTAAGCTCGGATGCCGAGCTCTGTGCCCATGCTGAGGCAGCAAGGCGTTACGCACTGGAGAGCGTGTCGTAAACGTGCACGCATTCCAATAACGTGGTCAACAGCCACGATTGAATGGTCCAAAAAAAAACAGCCACGAGAAGGTTATATCGCAGATGGCAGAGCCACGAACTTGAGAAAAAAAGTGAGGCACTCCAGCCGATGTTTGGAAGAGGACGGGTACTGAGAGGCTCTGATAGCGTCGTGACTCGATACTGGGAGCAATTCTATGTAATTTCAGGGAGAGAGGCGGCGGCGGGGGGGATAAGGGTACCTCGGCGCAACTCCTTGCTGGTCCGTCATGGCACAAATGGGAATAGGAGTGCATTAAAGTTCGAGCGCGCAGCAAGAAGCATACAATCAGGGTCGTGAGCGTATCTGCGCCGCACAAAGCAACTTTGTACCAGCATGTGGGAGAAGAGTGCATTGGTTCGGTTCGTGGCCAGGTTTGTGGAGCTAGACGAAGCCCGAACGGTCAGTAAACTCAAGGAGAACATTCAATGGACCATGACAACAAGTAAGACAGGTGTGCCTCGTTGAACGATCAAAACAACGAGTCCAGGTTCAGCACGCATCATTACGAGTCATCGGAGCGTTGGCGGTTGGACTAGGCTCGGAATTAATGGGCGCAAAGGAGCCTTGGTACAGAGACTTTCGTGTCTCGATACACATCAAACGGTTCGTCTCTAACCATTGATAGTAAGATCGTTGCAAATATTCGGACACACCGCTGCAAGAGGTTATCAGAAGACCTTGAAACCATGGTACCTGCGCCGGACAGGGGCCCAAGCTCCATCACCATGTGGCCGTGTCGAGGATGTCTGCTGCATGCATCTAATCTCGGAGTTCGACTGGGAAGCACCGGTGGGTCCTAGGATCCCGCTTGTTCGAAGCAGGAAGTCGTCAATCTGAAATTGGGAGAGATGGTTCCTTGACTCAGAAAACAAGACGACAACGAAAAAATATACCTCAACAAAAGGCTATCAGATACAATGTCTTCGCGCTGATTTTTACCCCGGATACCAATGGCGGTGAGGGTCCAGCGAGCCAGTGTTCCAGGTGATTGTGCTCTTGCCTCTTTGGGACACTAGGCGCCAATTGATGGCTTCAGTGTGATCCTCGCCAACCCGCATCTAATGTGCCTGTACTTTCCGGAGTAGCTCAAACAGGTAAAAGAACACGGGAGTTGAGCATAATATGCGCCCCGTACCAACTGTAATTGAAAGAGTTTTGGTAGTACAGCAGTCGGCCTAGGACAGTGAACGCATGGAGAAGACGCCTCCGAGTTGGCCGACGACTATCAAACCAATGGGACTCGACGGCACAGCCACATCGCCATGATTTCCCCCGTTCCTCGTTCGGGCGTTCATTCGGGGTGACTCCGTTTACAGAGCCTGTGTGACTTCTGCCGGAGGTTGGAACCAAATTAGGAAATGGGCGCCTGCCCGCACAACCTTGTACGAGCATAGTTTTGTGCATAGCACTCCTAAAACGGATATCCGGGAGAATAAGCAAGCGCCGACGCATAGAGAGGAACGTAAATGTACGTGTATATGCCAAACTGGGGCAAGTGAGGAAGTATGTCTAGATATGTGTAGAACAGCCACTCAAACCCTCCACGGTGCTCGTCACCAAAAGACCGGTGCGGCGTGCAGGATGACTTGAAGAAGGGGCTGACTCGAGGTAGGGTGGATTAATTTCCGGTGCTTCTCCCCTACGTGTGTATGTCTGAAGCTAAAAAAAAGCATGTCTAGTCGAACTGCAAGCCAAATGGATCGACCGCGTTTACGGTTAGCAACTTGCGTACGTGCATCATACATTAGCAAGCGAGGCATAGTCAAAAGGTCTTACACGACTGAAAAAGCCATTACTGCTTGCAGTTTACGTCCACCTCAAGCAGCATAGCGAATGTGTCAATGGAAAGGTGTCAACCTTTCGCTCTTACTCAGCGTGATCAGCTGGGAATTCGTCGAAGATGATCATGCGGCGCAGGTAGGCCGGGATGCCTTTGCATCCACGTCATCCCGAAAATCTGGCTTTGTAATACCACATTCTGAGTCCTAAGAATAGGTTCCGAAGGGATTTTGAGTTGGACGGCAGAGGATGACAGCCGGATTTCAGCGAAACGCGTTGCCAAACTGTATTAGGGTTCATTCAACTGGAGGACAACTGCGGAGATTTTTCAAAGACTCTGCACATAATGCCGAAGCTAAGAAATTTCATGTAAGCCCGAGAGAAGACCGAGAGACGTAGCCCAAAAGCGTGTCTTCAGGGGGAGATAACACGACCTATCGGAGACTGCAAGGAGTTAAATGGAGATCGTGAGTGGCGAAGCGGCTGTAAGGTGAAGCACGGTGGCGTTCTAGTGTTGGCATCACTGTGGACGACTGAAACGGTTCATCAGGACGTTTCCTGAGTACGCGAGTCCAGCCTGAGTGAGATAGGGATAGGAAGATGGGATATAGAGATCCAATTGCAGTAGCCTGAGTGAGGGTTCCGAGTCGACATTTAGAAAAAGTGTCCACGTGACTGTGTTCCGGGTTCCAAGCTTCCCGGAGCCGGGCTCATCTTTCCCTTAAGATTCCTTCAGCTTGAGCCAGTCGAAAACACATCCATCTCCCCCCGCGCCACGGGCTGTATCGTGCTAGCTGCTCTGAGGTTTATACTACCAGCCATATATTCCTCTCCGCCGGTTTCTGTTGCTTTTTGTGTGATACATGGCCTCATCGCCGCGACGCTTCAAGTTACTGGACTCTGGAGAACGTAAATGCTCCACTGTTGACGCGCCTGACTTCCCGCTGCGCATGTATGCATGTACGTGTCCTCTACAGCTGCTGGCGTCATGTGTTTCCCTTGCACTGTTGGTTCTCGGAATGCTGGTTACAGTCTCAGGCTCTTGGGAAGCTAAATGGCACCGACATATGATTTCCTATATGTCGTTTTCGCTTCTGCGATCGTTGCCCGATAGCGGTAATGAGCTGGATTGCCCAGGATTACTCACAAGCCCTTGCATGTCAATTCGACGTTTAATATTCTTTCGGAGCTTCTCAGACTCATTATTGCAAAGTGGTGCGAAGAACGTGTTTGAGTGGGTCACAGCAACTTAACGCGCCAGCGACTCAGTACTTGTCCTGCCTTTTCATCTAGCCAACCTATTCCTTGCCAGTGGAGGAGACTGGCACTGGCCCCGTAAATTTTGGCCTGAAGAAGCTCTCCTCGAGGTTTCGCGAGGTCGTGGGAGACTATATCAACAAAACGGCGATACGGGATGTCCCACATCCGTTCGCGATAGTCCCTGAGTGCCACACCAAACTTGGGGAGACAGGGCGTGCCTTATCGTTCGCCGCGCTGACACCAACAAACACCTTCACAGAGAACGCGCCGAAAGATTTGGCCAAACTCAGCCCTCTTCCACTGATCTTTGCAAAGAGCCAAATAAAAAAAAGGCAAAGACGTACGACTTGCAAGGTTAGAAAGGACCACACTCGTTACTGCGAGAGTTCAGATTTCTATTTAACTTTTCTCAGTAAATTACAACCAATTTCTCCGGAAGGGTATGTACGAAATCACTCTAGACCTGCACTTTGTCAGACGACGCATACCAACAAATCTACAAACCGCATTCCCTCGCCCAACGCAAGCAAGGTTTCAACAAACAACGTCGACACCCAGTAAAACGAACACGATAAGTTTACGAAACGGAAAGAGAACGGTGGTCAAGCATCAAAAGAATGTAGGGCGCAGGCCCTGCCCAAAAATTCGAGCGCCTCAAAGCACACTACTGGACTGGGCTAAATCTTCGACAATCAATTCTGCGGCTTTCTCTGCGACCGCAATTACTGGGGCGGCCTGTGTGCCCATACGGTAAGACATTCATTCGCATATTGCAGACGGAAACAAGAGCAAGTCCAGAGTACCAAGACGGGAAGGAGGCAGCGGGTAAGTGCTCACCGGCGTACCAGCGCCCCGCAGTGGCTCGGACGGAGAAAAAAAAAAGAATAAATGTAAACGAACGCACCGTGTGCCCCGAGGTAATCGTAGGAAAGATGCTTGCATCGACGATCCGCAAACCATGTATCCCATGTACTTTCAGCCGCGCATCGACTACGCCACCCTCAGACAGTGGAGCCATGCGTGCGGTGCAAGACGGATGGTATAGAGTCTCCAGATTGTCGCGGATGTATGCACGAACCTCTTTGGGGCTTGCGGACGGTAGCCAATTTCCTAGGCCTTTGTCCGCCGCGGTGTGGTCGATGATATCAGCGAGCGGCGAGGTATACATGATGCGGGAAATAACGGCCATTCCGCGCTCCAGGACAGCAACATCATGCTCTGTGGAGAGATAGCTACGTGCTAATGGTAAGCGTGAGCAAGTAGTAACGTGAGGAAACTTGCTTTGGGTCGATGGAAGGATGTTCGAACGGGTCTGTAGACTTTAGCAACAGGTTTCCCAAGCTCGTTGGCCTGTGAGATGTGTCATTACGCTGTCTAGCACACTGGCTGTAATAAGATCCTTACCTGAGAAGTGTCAGGTGAAGCCCGAAAGAGTCGATGTTTAAGTTTGAAAGACCATCTCCGTTCCTAGTTCCTATAGGTGTCACGACGAGCTCCAGATCGGGAGCATTAGAACCAGATGTCGAGTCCTCCGCTGTCGGCGGTGGGATATGGGGCGTAAAAGGTACTGGGTCATCGGAACGGAAGAACGCAGCGGCTTCTGCGATCTCCAAGGCCCAATCATTAAAATTGAAACAACGATGACATAGAACAAGGAAAGTTACATTGCTGGCAAGGGGCCCGTTTCCGGTGAGAGAATAGGTGAGAAACGCGGTTGCGCGTTGGACGTGATGCCATACAGTCATCGGTATGAGGAAATTTAAAGAGTTTCCGCTGGTCTCTGCGAGTACAACGTCGACGACAGGATGATCCATCAAGTGTTCACCGACTCCGGGTAAAGAGGCGACAACCGGAATCTTGTGCTCGGATAGATGAGCTTCAGGACCGACTCCAGAGAGCATCAGAAGCTAAGAAGGAATCAACTTTGAGCCTAGTAGGAAAGACGTTCGAGGACCAACATGAGGAGTGTGGATGGCACCGGCTCTGGAAAGGGACGTTAGCGGTATTCGTATTCCTGGTTATGTCTAACTACATCGAACATACGCGAGTATGACCTCGTTCTTCGCACGGACACGGAAGCGAGGACCATCCCTTGACGAGGCGAATTCAACACCGACTGCTCGAGGGCTTGATCCTGTCGTCTCGAAGATGATGCGAGTAGCCGGTGCGTTCACTGAGACGGTCAGATTTGAACGAGAGAGGACCGTAGGCGTAAGATAGGCCGATTCAGTAGTAACACGGGTACCTCGAGAGTCGATGTATGTCACTGTAGGATATTGAGTTTCTATTCTCTAGGATTGTGGGGTAGGAACCTCTTACTGAGCTGTTTAATGTGTCGGAAAGTTATCAGTACCGAATTGGCAAGAACTATTGTGGTTCACGTCGGCTGACCTTAGCTACGCCACAGGTTCCGTGGGAAGTGTTTAAGTCTGCGCGAAATGGTATCCCCACACGTGTGCATGCATCAATAAACCATTTGGAAAGGACAGAGTGATTGCCGTGAAACCCGACTGCGGCACGGATAGTGAGACAATCACCATACACAATGCTGAGGACATTCGTTGGTACCTTCAACCGGTCCGTTGGAACCATGCTCGCTTTCGACAACGCCAGGGTGAGATTTGTTCGGAACGAACTTCTCGAATCTCAGAAAGTACCTGAATAGCCATGATGTCAACACCACGTTGAAAGGGGGCCATACTATGTACTTGTGGAAATCCTTGTATGCCCAGGCTTCCGCACCCTTCCCGCCGAGGCGGGCCCATTCGTCGTAGTCTGACGGATTGCCGTAATGAAAGCTATTCATATCATGTCAGTCAAAATGCGACTATTCGCGGAAATCACGGACACTTGTCCATTGATAGTGGAACCTGGAAAAGTCTAAGAAAAGGCGGAGGGAATGTGAGCTATTATTGGACTCACAACCACCAAGCATCTTAGCTGCATATATTCGACGACAATAAGTTCCAAGGCGGAAATCATAGAATGAAACTCACCTCGCGGCCAATAGTGCCTTCTACCGCCTGTATTTTGTTGCGGAGTGGTATACAAACGCAATACCCTTGAGGATTTAAGGATCAAGGAGAATCCTGCCGGGATCTTCGAATAAAAAACATTTGAAGAGCTGAAAACAAGTCAGGTCTCGATGAAGATGGATTGTATAGTTGACTATATGCACCTCTCCCCTGCTTCTAACAAAAGGACGCGCAAATTGGGATCTTCACTAAGGCGGGAGGCGAGGACGCAGCCTGCAGTACCTGAAAATGATCGTCATATCTAGATTGCCCGTGGAGGCCGGTTGGTCATACCTCCTCCCACGATGACTATGTCGTATTCATCGAAATTTCCCTCAGTTTCGACCTCTCCGACGATCTTTCCGACCTTTCGCGGATCCCTCTGGATTGCATTCCTCTTCAGACACCCACTAGTGATGACGCGGAGCACGAGCACGAGCAAGATAGCTGCGGCGCCAAGTCTCACGAGGCGGCCAAGACGCGAGTCTCCGCCCGCGTAGCCAATGGCGAGAGACGACAAAACTCCTGCGACAGGGATGGGCGATTTCAGCAATGTCATGGATGATGTAGAGTAAAGTGAAGTACCACCGCGAATACAATACCTGCCAGTGGTTATCAGGACGGTGCCATCTCGGGTGCCACCTTCGTTCACATCATGATGTATACAGATCCGGATAGATCCGGCTGCTCCCCTACAATGTGGGATCTGTAAGGTAATGCAAGGGCCTAATACCTTTGCGATTCCATAATTTCGGCGCGATGGTTGGCTCCTGGATGAAACACGTTTTCTAAGAAGGATAAATTTGCTGCGGTTGCCATCGCCTCCTCATCCCCCTGCCAGCCTGGGTCTAAAATGAGCCACTCAGTTCGCCCTGAGAAGCGCGAAATGACGCCTTACGCACTCACGCTAATCGGATAACCGCCAGTGAAATAGTCAACAACGCACTGGGTCCATTAGTTCACATGGGAAATATGCAGACCAGGGAATTGTATCGAGTGCGAAGACGAGCACACGTCAGTTGATTATTTGCCTAATTGCCAGTGAGCTCCAGCTGTTTTTTCCTCAAGCAAGCGATCGTTTGCGACGAGACTCCGGCTTGAAAAATCCTTAGAGCCAGGTCATCCCAGACGACAGACAAAAAAGGCCTCTGAGCTGTTTTCTAATCGATCGCAGCCGTATTCAAATCGATAGAGAAAAGAAAGTTGGTGGCTGTCGTCGGAAGAAATGCCGAGACTTACAGGGCAACACAGCTGAATGGCCAATAGGATGATTAAAAAAACATAACTGTTATGTAAATTTCTTGATCAGGCGCTGACGACACCAGCGAACTCGACACCAGCAAACTCACGCACTGAAAAATTTGGCCAAACTCCTTCCACTGGCCACTGGCCTTAACAAGGAGCCAGACTCGTACGCGAGAATTCAGAAATGGGTTTGGTGCAACTTAGAAGACTCCTGAACGAAGTCACCCGGCTGTGCGTGCCATTTTCATTTAATTTTTTTTTGTAAATTATGACTGGCTGAGTAGAGGGATACATATTCATGTACGAAATCAGTCTGAACCTCCTGCACTTTGTCAGACAACGCATACCAAGAAATTTACAAACCCATTCCCTCGCCCAACGCAAGCAAGGTTTCAGCCGACAACGTCGACACCTAGCGAAGCGTAGACAAATAAGACACATGCTGCTGTACCATGACAAAATTCGAGTACCTCATGCCCTGCTACTGGTCTGGGCTAAATCTTCGACAATCAATTCTGCGGCTTTTTCCGCGACCGCGATCACTGGGGCGGCCTGTGTGCTCATACGGTAAGACATTCGTTCGCATATAGCAGACGGAAACACGTAGTGCCATCATGGGAAGCAAGCAGCGGACCGAAAAAAAAAAAAAAAGTAAAAAGGAAGCGAACGTACCGTGTGCCCTGAGATAATCGTAGGGAAGATACTTGCATCGACGATCCGCAAACCGTGTATCCCATGTACTTTCAGCCGCGCATCGACTACGCCACCCTCAGACAGTGGAGCCATGCGTGCGGTGCAAGACGGATGGTATAGAGTCTCCAGGTTGTCGCGGATGTATGCACGAACCTCTTTGGGGGTTGCGGACGGTAGCCAATTTCCCAGATGTTTGCCCACCGCGGTGTGGTCGATGATATCAGCGAGTGGCGAGGTATACATGATGCGGGAAATAACGGCCATTCCGCGCTCCAGGACAGCAATATCATGCTCTGTGGAGAGATAGCTACGGGCTAATGGTAAGCATGAGCAAGTGGAAACGTGAGGAAACTTGCTTCGGGTTGATAGAAGGGTGTTCGAACGGATCTGTAGACTTTAGTAACAGGTTTCCCAAGCTCGTTGGCCTGTGAGAAGTGTCATTATGTCTAGCACACTGGCTGTAATACGTTCCTGGCTTACCTGAGCAGTGAGATGTGAAGCCCAAAAGAATCAACGTTTGGAAGATTTTCTCCATTCTTAGTATATCCTGCAGAAGTCACGAAGAGCTCCAGATCTGGAGCATTGGAACCAGACGTTGTGTCCTCCGTCGCCGGCGGAGGGGCATTGGACGCAAAAAGTACTGCGTCATCGGAACGGAAGAGCGCACCAGCTTCCGCGATCTATAAGGCCCAATCATTGAAACAACGATGACACAGAACAAGAAAAAGTTACATTGCTGGTAAGGGGCCCTTTGCCGGTGAGAGAATATGTGAGCAACGCGGTTGCGCGCTGGACGTGATGCCATACAGTCATCGGTATGAGGAAACTTAAAGAGTTTCCGCTGGTCTCGGCCAGTGCAACATCGACGACAGCATGATCCATCAAGTGTTCACCGACCCCGGGTAAAGAAGCGACGACCGGAATCTTGTGCTCGACCAGATGAGCTTCAGGACCGACTCCAGAGAGCATCAGAAGCTAAGAAGAATCAACTTTGAGCATAGGAAAGACGTTCGTGGACCAACATGAGGAGTGTGGATGGCACCGGCTCTGGAAAGGGACGTTAGCGGAATGCCAGGTTGTTACGTCCTACTGCATCGAACATACGCGAGTATGACCTCATTCTTCGCACGGACACGGAAGCGAGGACCATCTCTGGACGAGGCGAATTCAACCCCGACTGCTCGAGGGCCTGATTCTGTCGTCTCAAAGATGATGCGCGTAGCCGGTGCGTTCACTGAGACGGTCAGATTTGGGCGGGAGAGGACCGTAGGCGTAAGGTAGGCCGATTCGGTAGTAACACGGGTCCCTCGAGAGTCGATGTATGTCACTGTGGAGTATTGAATTTCCATTCTCCAGGATTATGGGATGGGAACTCTTACTGAACTGTTTAATGTGTTGATGTCGAAGGTTATCAGTACCGAATTGGCAAGAACTATCGTGCTATACGTCGGCTGACCTTAGCTACGCCGCACGTTCCGTGGGAGGTGTTTAAGTCTGCGCGAGATGGTATCCCCACATGGGTGCATGCATCAATAAACCATTTGGCAAAGACAGAGTGATTGCCGTGAAATCCGACTGCGCCACGGATAGTGAGACAATTAGACACGACACTGAGGATATTTGTTAGTACCTTCAATCGGACCGTCGGAACCATGCTCGCTTTCGACAACGCCGGGGTGAGATTTGTTCGGAACGAACTTCTCGAACCTTAGAAAGTACCTGAATAGCCACGATGTCAATACCTCACAACGTTGAAAGGGTACTATCCTACGTACTTGTGAAAATCCTTGTATGCCCAGGCTTCTGCACCCTCCCCGCCGAGGCGGGCCCATTCGTCGTAGTCTGACGGATTGCCGTAATGAAAGCTATTCATATATTGTCAGTCAAAATACGACTATTCGCGGAAGTTGCGGACATTTGTGCGTTGATAGTGGAACCTAGAAAGGTCTAAGAAAAGGCGGAGGGAATGCGAGCTATTATTGGACTCACAACCACCAAGCATCTTAGCTGCATATATTCAACGACAATAAGTTCCAAGGCGGAGAGCATAGAGCGAAACTCGCCTCGCGGCCAAAAGTGCCTTCTACCACCCGTATTTTGTTGCAGAGTGGTATGCAAACCGAATACCCTTGAGGTTCTAAGGATCAAGGAGAACCCTGCCGGGATCTTCGAATAAGGAACATTTGAAGAGCTGTAAACAAGTTAAGTGTTAATGATGATGAATTAGTATTGGCAATTATACGCACCTGTCGCCTGCTTCTAACAAAAGGACGCGGAGATTGGGGGCTTCAGTAAGGCGGGAGGCGAGGACGCAGCCTGCGGTGCCTGCAAATGATCGTTATTTCTAGCCCACCCGTCGAACCAACCCGAACCAGGTTGGTCATACCTCCTCCCACGATGACTATGTCATATTCATCAAAATTGCCCTCAGTGTTGACCTCTCCGTCGATCTTTCCGACCTTTCGCGGATCCCTCTGGATTGCATTTCGCTTTGGACGCCCACCAGCGATGACGCGGAGCACAAGCGCAAGCAAGGTGACTGCGGCGCCAAGTCTCACACGACGGCCGAGACGCGAGTCTCCGCCCGTGTAGTAAATGGCGAGAGACGCGAGAGACGACAAGGCTTCTGCTCCTGAGACAGGGATGGGCGATGTCATGGTTGATGTGAGACGAAGTGCCGCCGCGCTACTCGGCTGCCTGGGCTTACTATAGTAAGCGCCTGCTAGTGGTTAACGGGAGGCAGCCATCTTCGTTCATTCACATGGATCTGTATCCGGATGCTCCCACTCAATCATGGGGTTCTACGGGGTAATGCAAAAGGCCTGATACTCTTGTGCTCATACTACCTTTGCGATTCCATAATTTCGACGCGATGGTTGGCTCCTGCATATTTCCCACGTGAGCTACTATAATATGCATTGACAGTTATCCAATTACAGTACAGTAGCGTGAGTGCGCCTGGCAGAATGTTCGCGTGTCTCAAAATACAACGTGTGGCTTATTTTAGGAACCCAGGGGGAAAAACGTGGAGGCGATGGCAACCGTAGCAATCACTCTTCCTTCGAGTTAGAGTCGTATTTTCCCATGAGTTTTAGCTGTTTTCCTGAAGCAAGCGATCAGTTTGCGATGAGAAATCCGCATAGCCGGGTCCGGTCATAGGCCTGATTGCTAGCGCCCAATTCACAGACTTCCGCATGCGAGACCTAGAGTAAGAGGGGTTCGTACGTGAGCTACATATGTCTAAGGGGTATACTCCGATCCACCGAAGCCACAAGACCGGCTTAAGGTTATATCAGTCTCCTCGGCTCGTCAGACGCAACAGATGCTATGCTGGCGCGCAACTTCTAGTCGAGATCGATATCCGCAGCCCACTCATTCACCCACGTTACTACATCCCTCGCCATCTGTAGACCTTGGGCCCGCCTGTCCGGTGCGTGCATGCCCTCCCGGCGTTCCAACTTGTGCTGCGCGCCAGCACGCCACGCATCCGAAACAGCGCCAGCCCATTCGCCCGACTCATATGCGTCGCGTGTCATCTCCACACCGACGCCTTCGCAGTCGAGTAGGAGGCGTAGGCCGTGCTCTTCAACAAAGAGTGGCCGGGACACTGAAACGCGATGAGGGGATGCACAGAAATGTAGTGCGCAACTCACCGTAGACAAATGGCGTGCACGAGTCCACACACTCGGATACCGTCCCGTATCCCTGTGAGCAGTTTAATATAACGCACCAGTTGAGCGACGACGAGTAGAGGGTATACGCACGAGCTTTCCCAGCAGGACGTCACCGACCGCCATCAGGTCGGGCATATACACGTCTCTCGGAGCAATGAAAAACCCATCGGGAAGGTCTCCATCCTCCTCTCCCGAGCTCGTGCTCGCGGAACCTGCATCGCGCCGCTTCGTCTGCCATTCGTGCGAGTCCGCGACGCCGCATACAACCGCGATCCACGAGGCATCGGGTAGCATCAGGCTGCGCGTATCCGTGTCCTCCTGCTCAGTGGAGGTGTCCGCGTGTGCAAACTCGAAGTCACAGCATGTCGGCGTCGGGGGGATGGTGTTGAATGTGGGGAGCGTCGGGCTCGGCATGGCCGCCGGAGCTGGTGCACCAGGGACAAATATATGTGACTGACCAAAGACATGCCCTGACTTCGTCCGAGTGTGGCCTCTTGAGAGCGAGTTCAGTTCGTGAGACAGCTCTCGAGAAAAGCTGTTCGTTTGCTGAGTTTGTTCGCGCAAGAGCCCAGGCCGGGGCCGCTCAGGTGATGGAGGGCCAGATGGTGTGTGGCTCCTCGAAGGCTTATGGAACGTTTGGCCACCAAATGAGACGATTAGGATCTTCGTTGTGGCCGGGTCGTGTAGATTTTTTGAAATACCGATGGAAGAAAGAAAACGAGAGCGACCTTCGGGGGTATAGACGACGTCGTTGGGAGGACGGACGAGTAATGGTGCAGGACGGGCCCTCCGCGATCTAGGTTTCGCGATAGGGAAGCCACCAGGGTAGCTAGAGGGAAATGGTATCGATGGGTACAGGGTATACGTGTGTGGGTCGCGAACGAGATGTTCAATTACTTCCGGCTTGAAGGAGCGTGAGATGGAATCGATCCATTGCGTGGCAGGGAGGGACGGGGTCACTGCAAAGGAAGGAATTGGGATGGCACCGGGGAGTACAAGAAGGAGATCGGCATAGCGGTAGCCATCAAATATTTGTTGAACTAGGGGAGAGAGTCTTTCTTCTGGTATTGGAGTGTCAGGTTCTGGGGGTTGGTGTATAGAATTAGTTGAATCAGCCTGGAGGTGCTGGGAGTGACATTGGTCAACGAAAGATGCGGAGAGGAGGCTGTATATCGAGTCGAAGGTAAAATTGGTGATCAAGACTGAGGGTATGCGGGCTTTGTTAGCCGCGAGACTAGGAGATGGTAAGCGCCTACGGCCCAGAGGGAAAAGGTTTAGCAGGCAGAGTACGCACAACGCGAGAAAGGCAGCATCACTCAAAACACAGTCCGCCTTGATTTCTCGTAACCATTGTGCCTCCTCCTCGAGCATTTTCCCCTTCTTATCGAGGAAACGCTCAAGAACGTGAATGCTCTTTTGTCGGTCAACATGGTATCTGTGGACAAGATAAACTCATGAGAAATGAAAACGACATATCCACGAACGCCAAAGGTTGAAGAATGACGGGGTCGATCTCTGCATTGCGGTATATGGCCCCCAGGGCTATGGAGGTGGCAAAAACGCGTTTGGGGGCGGAGGATACGATATGTACTGTGTGAGATTCATTAAGGGAGAGAATATGTCGAGCGAAAGCCGACACCCGAGTGGCGTGCCCAAAACCTAGTGACCAGCTAGTTAGAAGATACAGCTTCAGTGTCGAATGCACGCACCATGACCAGAGCAATAGTATGCGAAACACAGCGGAGGCATTGTGGTAAGAGGCAAATACCCTCTGACAATACATTAGGTCATTGGGATCAAAAGTATATGACTTTTACCGCGTAACTGATCGTACTGATCCTCGAGGTCCTCAGCTGGACGGGGACGCCCGATCCGGGATTGGCGGGCCGGGTTGATCGAATGGGGTGCGAGTCAATGCCGACGTCTGAGTGTGGGGATGATGCTCGCGTCTACGTTCGATCCTATCCGCATACATCCAATACTTCGGATCATCAAGTTACCTTACGAAGCGAGATACAGGTCAAAATACCTCAATCGTGATGGAGAAGGCATTTATACAGCGCGAAGATGGCTGGGGAACTTCCATGTCTCCGAAGTTTGCCAATTTACATTCCTTATCCCAGAGCCCGCGGCCTGCTCGCCACTCTGATTCCCCAGTTCCAATGATACAGCGACCGCAAAGTTCACCGCCGCGCTCAAACATAGAGTGTGACGGTTCTTCCGCCCCTCCTCCGGACTTGATGTCGCACCTGCAGAGGTCTGTACCCTCCATCGTCAAGACCAGGACCGGGAGCGTTCTGTCTCGCGGTTTTATCTTGAAAACAGATCATTACCCTTCAGGCAAGTCAAAATGCACTTCATGCACCTTTATCGACTGACGTACATGTAGGGCGAGCACTTGACCTTGACCTGAATATCCATGGGGCTCCAAACTTCAGGGCTCCCAGAACCGGGAGCTTGAACGTCTTTGGCGCTGCCCAGCCGCGATCCCAAGGCCTGAGGGCCATCCTTTCGGTTCTGGGAGCACGTCCTACGGAGGCTTCTCCTTCACATGTCATCTGGTTCTCGACTCGGGAAGAGCCCATCGGTATACCTTCGCCTATTCCTCCGTCCCCGCCGCTGTGTTGCCTGACGTTCCTGGTAATTAGTCTATATATCTGGGCGTCCTTTTGTCCTACGAGACTCGGCAGAGCCAAGGAAGACTTTACCCTTGTCCGATCGTCCTGAGAATCTCGAAGCGATCGAACAGCGTCTCAAGAACGACATTCTCGCTGAAGCGGTCAGGTGCGAGCCGTTCTCTAACTTGATTTCTATTCGTATTCAATGTGTTTCTATTCTGGGCAGATTCGGTGGCCTCATCCTGACTCACAATGAGATAGGTGTGTGGTTGCATTCTTTCTGTGTCACGAGGCTCATTAAAATCACTTTAGCTTTAGAGGATGGTGACGGCGCTGTCTTGCCTACGTGGACTGCTGTGGACTCTAACAATGTCAGGACTTCCCGAGAGCTTTGGGAATACATGAGAAAGGAGGGCTGGAACGTGGAGGTGTGTATCCATATGTTGCTACCCGTAACAATGACTCAATCGAGAACTTCAGTATCATCGGTATGCCCGTTTCCGCTTATGGCGACTACCCTCTAACCCGTTGTAGCATACCAATTTCTCCCGACCGTCCAATCGAGGTACGCATCTTGTGGGGCGGGTGTCTCTTCGTCTGAATTGTATTTTTAGGACAATTACGTGGACGCATATTTACAAGTCATCAAGGACGCAGATCCCCTCCGTACTTCCTTGGTATTCTCTTGTGGCATGGGAGCCGTGCGAACAACATTCGCGATGACCGCTGCGTGTCTTGTGCGTCGCAGGCAACTTATGCTGCGTGGTTTCCCAGACCCATATGCGACTCGGCTGCTGAGTACACCAAACCCCAACAGTGGGATTAATACGGTCTGTCGGAGCCATACCTCACCTTTCGCTACTGACTTATGGAGTCATACACGACGCAGCCTAACGGATACGCTGTATGTCTTCTCGTGATGTCGGTGAATGGTACTAAGCCGTGGTTCAGACGCCTCCGCAGAGCGTTCTTGGGGAGACCAAGATTCTTCAAGCATTGGAGCAAGCCAATGCACAACAAGACCTCAATCGATCGCTTTTACGTCTTACCCACATCTTGCAGCAGATACTCCCCAGTGGCCCGTCGCGTCAAGTCATTGACTTATTGCTTACCAATTCGTCTCTACTTAATGACTTGCGCAAGGCGCACATGGGAAACTATGGTATAATTCTGAGCTTACTAGGATGCCTGGATGACGGACTGAAGGCGAAGAAGCTTGTGGATAAACTGGTAGATAGCTGTATGCACTAGTTCTCGGCCGACAGTGAAGAGGCTAACTCGTGTCTTACTAGGTGATCATGTCGTGAATTTGAGAGAGGATATCTTGGTGCACAGGATCAAATATTCGCTCAGCAGTCTTGAAGAGTCCAATAGCAATGTGTTCCGAGCCGCAAAGGCCCTAGAGAAATAGTGTGTAGATTGGTGACACTGCAGTGGCCGCTGTTGACGTAGCTTCAATGTACAGCTTCTTCACTATTGCCTTCGCTAGCTTTGTAGACGCGCAGCATGATTTTTCCCAGTCGTTTTCCGATTGGCTCAAGGTTCGTCTCTCGCTTTGCCCCTTGCAAGTTGCTAACCGTCACTTTGACGTAGGCAAGAACGGAGATTTACAAGTGAGTCCATCGTGACTTATAGATTGTTCTGCCCATTCTCAGAAATTCTAGCCAAGTCTTGTTCCTTCGCAAGTCGTATGGCACTCGCTTGAGCATCTTCTCGCCTGTCAACGACCTCTCCTCACTTTCCAAGTCCGGGCTTCGGAGTTCTCTAGTACGCGGCCAGACGAACGATGTTGCAATATCTGGAGGCCAGATCTTGGGTGACGAGTATTCTGACCATGTCGTAAAGGTTCGCCTTTATTCTGATGACCTTGTCTCCTGATCCTCATATCGAATCTTAGAACCGGAGCGGCATCATCTTGAGAGAAGGGTGATTAGTCTGTATCTGCCGTTCGATGTGCAATACTGATTAAGTCCATCAGCACGCTGCTGAAGTCAGATCAGTGGCTTTCGGAGTCACGGCACGTGTCTCTACAGATGCGCGGGGCGATTAACTTCCGCAATATTCCGGGGACAAATATCTACGCTCTTGGTCAGCCCACAGTTGAAGCGATAGATGGTGTTATTGATCACATCAAGCGCGCTCATCCGGAGGCGGAGCGTATTGTGTGGGTAACGTTGCGTGAGGAACCGATCGTCTATGTGAATGGGGCGCCGTATTGTCTAAGGAGGGAACGGTCCTCCCTACGGAATATGAAAGGTTGGCCCTACCTTCCGAACTTCCCGAAATTTCTGACTCTGTGGCTAGACTATGGTGGTATCTCTGCGGAGCGTCTAGAAATACTGGAAGACCGTTTGCGAGACGACGTCGTTTCTGAGCTTCATTCGTTTGGCGGAAAGTATGTGAAACCCTTGCCTGCCTCACCGCCTGTTCGATAACGTTGGATATTAGACTTCTCTTGCATACTGAGACCACTGATGGATCAGTGGTCCCAGTGTGGGAAGAGGTCCGCCCAGGCAATGTGGCCGTCATGAAAGATGTGATGTCCGCTTGCAAAGATTCGAACGACAGCGTCGATGTCTTCTATCGCCGCGTGCCTATCACTGCAGAGCGCCAGCCTGACTTTTCTGACTTCAGCGAACTAATCGCAGTGATGCTTAGTCCGCATATGGCTCTCACCCCTATTGTTGTCAATGACCAGCTGGGGCGAGGACGTAGCACGTTAACTTCGGTGAGTGCGACTTGGGACCTGGGAACATGTGCGCTTACGGCGGAGGCATTCTAGATCATCCTCATTCTTCTTGAGCAGTGGCTCGCAAGGTCCTTGCCCCCATCGATAAGCCGTCGATCCAGCTTCAGCCGCACACCATCGTCTGTGTTGCCCCATGATGGGCTTTCTGGGGATCCCCCCCTTCGGAGACAATCATTTCAAGTCATCAACAGTGAGTTGCACTGTCCCGTCCTAGCCTCGACCCAAATGTATTCTCTCCTAGATCTGCTACGGGTCATTCGAAAGGGCCCCATAGTAAAGGCGGCAGTAGATGACGCCATCGATCAGTGCGCCGAGGTCTTCAATTTACGTGACTCGATCGAGGAATCGCGTATTCGTGCGGAGCAAGCCACAGACGAGCGTGAAAGACGATCGTTTGCGCAAAAGGGTCTGCTTCATCCCTATTTGCACGCGAATGTTTCACTTATCGTTCTCAAGGCCTTCACAGTCTGCGACGATACTTCGAGCTTATCGTTTTCCAGGCTTATTTGCAGTCGACGGAGCCCGATACCTTAGAAACATATCAAACTTTTGAGGCCTTCGTAAAGAGTCTGCCAGGTAAACTTCAGGTTTCGAGAGTCAGGTGCTTTATGTGCTTAAGGTTGTTGCCAGTGATAAAGACTTTTGAGAAGGAATTGCTCGCAGAAGGCATCGATGCCTTGAAACCATTGAAGCGTGTCGACCTAGTGAATGGAATCGCGCTACCTGACGAGGTTACTAATGTAGTCACTAATCGTTCTGGAGGCATACTATCTGCCTCAACAATCCTCAAGAGCGACTTCTTCACTAACCTACAGAAGATGACTTTGCCGGAGTAAGCTTTCATCTGCAACTCAGTGATGGAGTTTGACGACTTTTGGACAGGCGGATAGACGGGGCGCCGAATTTCCGCCGCGTGCCTCTTGTGCTTCAGCTGAAATCCGAGAGAGGAACACCTTCTCCCAAGAGCATCTACTTTGCTCCGAGTTCGGGCAGCAACGGGAAGAACGTTTGTGGGAGGTGAGCCTACTTTCAGCATTTCGTCGAACCCCGTCTTAATGGGACCAATTGTTTCAAAGCGGGATGCCAACAGTTCAAGGGTAAGCTGAAGCCTTAAGTGGCGGGAGCTCGCTGACATCGTTCCCTAGACTTCGGAGAGCCCTGTCGCGAGTGAACGCAGGACCTGATGGTGACAATCGTGTAGTTTGGACATCGTTGCGGGAGGTTTGTAGAGTCCCTTTTCGTTCCTTCTTCTCGATCTGATATACTTCAGGAACCGGTCATCTACGTTACTGGCCGCCCACACGTTCTTCGTCTAGTCGACCGTCCTTTAGAAAATGTCGAGTATGTGGTTAGTCTTCCCTTGGCAAGTCTGAGCTAAAATCTTTCCAGGGCGACGGGTATTACCACGAGTGACGTTGAAGCCATGGAGGAGAACTTCAAACGCGATGTCATCCAAGAAGTCCGTTCCGGTAATGGTCGGATACTACTCCATGATGAGGTAGAAGAACGACCGAATGTGTTCTCCATCGTGCCGCTGTGGGAGAACGTATCCGAAGAAGATATCATGACACCGGGAGACGTATTCAAGCTTATGGCAAAGGAGGGCTATAAAGTAAGCGTTTGCGCGTCTATTATCCGTGAAATGATGCTCAGCACGTTTCGTAGATTGATTACGGTCGTGTTGCCATTGTGCGTTGGGAACCTCGTTCTTGTGATGCATGAATCTGACTCCTCGCAGACAGATGAACAAGCCCCTTTGCCAGGCGCGCTCTCTCAGCTGCTTGAGAGAGTTATATCCACCTACGACAGCACTGGGGATTTCATCTTCAACTGTCAGATGGGTCGCGGGCGGACAACTACAGGCATGGTCACCGCGTGTTTGATCGCGAGCTCTATGAACTTGGAGCAGGATGAGTGTGTGTCGGACGTAGGGCCCGAGGGTATCGTCGAAGATTATGATGCTATCGATGGCCCATCCGAAGAGGAGGCATATTTGCAAGGCACACTTATACCAACTTAGCGCTGCGTAACGGTGCTGACGGATTTTTTCAGGCGAGTACAAGACCATCTTGCAGCTCGTGGGCGTCCTCTCCCACGGAAAGACAGCAAAGCGAATGACCGATGGTGCCATCGATCTCATGCAAGACGTTCAAAATTTGCGCAAAGCCGTTTATGAGTACGCCATCCTCTCTAATGTAGTACCTCTTACTCACTCTTGTTCCTCCGGAACGAAAGCAATAAACTCAAGCTTGGGGCTTGCGAGAAAAGAAGCACAAAGTACAATAAGCTGTTCAACTTGGCAGTCAACTATTTGTTAGTCTCAGTTCGTCTGATGATCCGGCTGCACGTTGACTCGAACGCGTAGATACCGATACGGCGTTCTCATTGTCTTCGCGAATTACCTCATCGAACGTCGGTTTGGCGAAGCGAGTCAGGACACGTTCCCCGAGTGGCTCTCGGAGCATCGGGAGATTACGAAGCTGTTGGGTCGTCGGTCATTGGACTGATGCGAAGACGGTCATCGTCGGACGCGCAGATATCATAATGACCGACATGTGGCCTAGCGCAGCGTCACGATCATCTGTAACATAATTTGTAACAAGTAGAGGAATAGAAAGCATCTCGAATTGAAACGGCAGAACTTGAAGAGCCTAGTATCATAAGCGCCAAGTGATGCCTACTATCAAGCATTGGCATTTCCTAAATTTCCGGATATGTTTGATGCTCCAGTATTAAGCTGGAAGGGTTCCTGCTCATGATGTGAGACCCATGATCACTGGCACAAGAAGGGGGTAAAATAGTATGTACCTTATCTCGTGCCTTCTGTGCTTTCCAGTACAATTGATTGCAGAAATCCTCTCCCTGTGTAGCATACACCTCTGCGCAGGAGTCACAGTAGGCACTAGATACATGCGTGAGGAGAGCTGTGATGATTTCCTTGCGCAGGGATGAAGGCTTGGGTAATGCATTAGTATAAGTCTCCTTCAGGCTTTTGATATGCTCCAAAATTATGTTGCATAACCACCTGAGAGTTAGTTTGTTCCCATCTTGAGTACAACAGTCAGACTGGGACCAGATTTTTGAGAGGCCATTGCTACCATCAATAAAGCCCTTGAAAAATGAGAGGAGATTGTCACTGCAACGCTTGCGGAAGTAGACCAGGTCACCCAGTGCTGAGGGCTCAAACAATGGTAAGGCATCTGTGATAGCTTCAAATGTCATGGGGTGATCGAGAGTGAGCCGGGCAGAGGCTTCCATCTCTGGGATGAGCTGTTTGCTATGTGCAATTGCATATGCATGAAAGGCCCCCTTCATTGTTGACAGTTGGTGATCTATATTGGATCGAAATTGGGATCGAATAGTGGACAGGACCACTGACATGTCATATTTTTGTGACACAGCAAGAAGAGCCAGGGTTTTCTCATAGGTGTCAGGTATCATGGAGGGAATAGGGTAAAGCACTGTGAGAAGGCTGTGGAGTACTTCTGCATCTTCAGGTATGTGTACAACTGGAAGGCCATCAATGACCTGGTCATCATGTGGCTGAGGAAGAGAAAACATGTCATGAAAAAATGGTGATGCCATGGCCAGGATTGGCTTGTGAACATGGAAGGAAACAAGGTCAGATGATTGAAGCACAACATCAGCTCCTTGCATGTTGAGGCCAACTGGTAGAGCCTGAGGTAACACTGTTGTTGTTGCAGTGGTAGAGACTTGAAAGCATATTTCCCCTTCTGTGAGTGAGAAATTCGATTTGGCCTGTGGATGAGCTGAGATTTATCACATTCACAATCAGGGTAGTGAGCTTACTTTTTCTACACTTTCTTAGA
>QFDV01003641.1:0-13763 GCA_003315845.1 Lactarius trivialis
AATCGAAGCTAACGCTAAGAAGAACAAAGAAAAGCTCCCCACCGAATACACTCGACACGCCCTCCTCTTTGATGAAGAGGAAGCCACGAAACTACCACCGTCTAGGCCTTGGGACCACGAAATCAATCTACTCCCTACGGCCCCCTCCTCCCTGAACAGCAAAATTTACCCGCTCACACGTGATGAAGACGAGGCACTTTGGAAATTCCTCAAAGAACAACTGGCAAAGGGATATATTCGTCCATCAAAGTCACCCTACACGGCTCCCTTCTTCTTCATCAAGAAGAAGGATGACTCACTTCGTCCAGTAATGGACTACCGGAAACTCAATGAACACACGGTCCCCGACAATCACCCACTTCCCCTCATTCCTGAAATTACCGCTGAAGTTGGCGAAGCGTTTATCTATACTAAGGTAGACGTGTCCCAAGGTTTTAACCGCGTCAAAATGAAGGAAGGACACCAGTACAAGGCCGCGTTCAAAACCAAGTACGGTGTCATGGAACCAGAAGTAATGTTTTTTGGACAAAGAAACTCACCGGCAACATTTCAACGAATGATGGATCAACTCACGCAACATTTGAAGGACAAACACCGACCCCTAGGCACAGTAATTCTCACATACGTCGACGACATTCTAATCGCTACATCTACAACACTCGAAGGACATCGAAATGCCGTACACGACATTCTCGATCTCCTATCTCGTGAACAACTACCCCTCAAACTATCCAAATGTACATGGGAGGCTGACAGCGTCGAATACCTGGGAGTTATTCTTGGTAGGGGGGTAATTTCCATGGACCCCGCTAAAGTTGCAGGCGTACGAGACTGGCCAGCACCCCAGAAGGTCAAACAAGTCCGATCCTTCCTAGGTTTCTGCAACTTCTATCGCATGTTCATCAAAGGCTTCTCCCACATTGCACGACCCCTGAATCAACTCACTCGCAAAGACACCCCCTGGCACTGGGGACCTACCGAACAAGAAGCCTTTGAAACCCTCAAACAACGAATCACATCAGAACCTGTACTACGACAACCACAACAAGACAAACAATTCGAATTAGAAGTCGACGCCTCCGGATTTGCCATCGGAGCCGTCCTCTTCCAGCGAGACGAACGAAACAAGAAGCAACCAATCAGTTACATGTCAAAAACCCTGAACGAAGCCCAACGAAACTATGACATCTTCGCCCTAGAACTCTATGCTATGGTAGAAGCCCTCGAATTCTGGAGGTACCTACTAGTCGCGTCCATCCACAAGGTCATTGTTTACTCCGACCACGCCAACCTCCTTTATTGGAAGGAACCACACAAGATCAGCCGGCGTATCGCACGCGAAGTCCTAAAACTATCTGAATACAACATCGAACTTAGGCACATCCCCGGTAAAACCAATGGACGCGCGGACGCACTATCCAGACGATCAGACTACGACCAAGGCGACAAAGACAATGAGGATGTGACGGTACTTCCAAAGAAACTGTTCATACGCACATCCAATACAGAAGAAGCCCCCACGCAAGAAGAGACGGTCTTACGACCGTGGGTAGATCCTCATCAGTTACTGAATGTGGAAGGGACATGGTGGAAGGATGGAAGGCGAGTAGTGACTGGGGATCTAACAGCACGACGTCTTATAGTCCACAACCATCACGACCTCCCCGCATATGGACATCCTGGAATTTCTCGAACCCTAGATCTGGTGGGAAGATCTTACTGGTGGCCACGCATGAGGCAAGATGTACACGATTATGTTCAAGGTTGCGCCGACTGTCAATGAACAAAGATCAACCATCAAACTCAAAAGGCAGCCCTATCTCCCATCTTCCCACGACCAGAGGCACTACCCTTTGAAACTGTAGCTATGGACTTTATCGTCAAGCTTCCAGTCTCTGGAGGATACGATTCCATCCTCACGATCACCGACCACGACTGCACCAAGATGACAGTTTTTATTCCATGCAACGAAACCATCACCGCTGAAGGCGTAGCCGAACTTTACCTAAAGTACGTCTTCAAGAATTACGGATTCCCCCAGAAAGTCATCAGTGACCGAGACCCCCGATTCGTGGGCAAGTTCGCACGGGAACTGTGCAACAAGCTCAAGATCGAACAAAATGTTTCAACGGCCTTTCATCCCCGCACTGATGGACAGTCAGAACGCTCCAATCAGTGGCTGGAACAGTACCTGAGGGCCTTTATCAACGAGCGGCAAGATAACTGGGTCTCTTATCTTCCACTAGCGGAATTCTCTCACAACTCGTGGCGCAACGAAAGCACCAGACAAACCCCTTTCGAAGTCCTGATGGGTTTCAACCCTAAAGCGGAATGGCAACACGAGATGTCCCCGATACCACAAGTTAACCTTCGGCTAGACCAATTCAAGAAGGCACGAGAACAGGCCCATAGTTGCATGATCAAAGCGCAACAAGGCTGGGAAAAACACAAGTGTGAAGGACGGATCTTCAAACAGGGCGATCAAGTGTGGCTGGAAGGGCGCAACATCAAAACGCATTACCCAACACTAAAGCTTGCGCCCAAACGACATGGACCTTTCCTTATCAAGAGGGTCTTATCTCCGATCAATTACGAACTCGAACTCCCTGTCCAATGGAAGATTCACCCCGTGTTTCATGTGGATCTCCTAACCCCTTATCATGAAACAGAATTTCATGGGCCTAATTACGATAGGCCACCTCCCGACCTTATCGCAGGAGAACCCGAATACGAAATCGAACGAGTTATAGATTCCCGACGTCATGGACGTGGGAGAAAGATTCAATATTTGGTAAAGTGGAAGGGGTACCCTGACTCGGAGAACATGTGGATAGATTGGAAAGACATGCACGTGGACGACGCCCTTGCGGAGTTCAAAGCCGCAAACCCTAAAGCCCCTTGCCATATAAGAGGCGTTGTTGGACACTGGAATCCCCCAGACCTTGACCCACCAGAAGAACTCCCACTAGCAATTCGCTCTATTATCCGCTCTATGATCATCGATGCCTCCGGTTCGCCGATCGGAAACCCTCCTTCTCCCCTCGAACTCAACCCCCTTGGGTGCGTCCCGCTTGAGGACGATTCTCCCTACAACGATGAGGCCAGGATCAGGATGGCGTACAGTTCTCCCTCCATCAATCGCGATAAGTTACCGTCGAATGAGGACGCTAACGGAGTCCCTTTCCCCCCCTCCGTACTCCCCAACACTCTCACCAACGAACATGGAGTCCGTTTCACCGACCTCCCCTCCGACACCACCGCCGACAATGACGACGACGACTCCTCTGATGACGACGCCTACGAAGTTCCCGTCGAAGGAGTCTTGCCCGACGGAATGTTCATGGCTAACGCTCCCCCAGGTTATGCCAATCGGGTCCTTCAAGCCTCCGCCGCCCTTATCAGGCAGCTCAACCACCCAGAACCCCGAAGCGTTGTCGAAGAACTCCTTGACTCCATCACCGTCGACTATAGAAATGGACGAATTACCCTTACCACGCCGCCTAGTTCAGATGTTTCAGAAGAATCATCCATCATCAACGTCGGGTCTGCCGGGACAACCGGAGACGACGACCAAGATCCACTCCCCATTCCTCCACGCTCGCTTACCCCGTTTCCAAAGGATAATCCAGGTAGCGAAGAAGACGACGACAAAGAAAACGAAGAGCCCGAAGTCACCTTGGAGCGAGTTATCGCCGCCCAAGGAGACCTTGAGACGCTCAACGCGTACGCGACCAAGCTCAGTGTCAAAGTCAGGGTGGAAGACAATCGAGTCCCTCCCGGACTCAGGACCATCTTCCAAGCCTCGGACTCGGTCCGTTACACGACAATTGACGGTGAGGAAACCCCAGTTGTCGCAGACGCTAAGGGAGAACCCCTCAGAGCTCAACGAGTCGTCTTGGCTGGAGGGGAAGCTGCCATTTCAATGAGTGCACCACTTAATGCCGAACGTGTTGATAGCCCAGCACGTGTCGAGACTCCACCCCCACTCGGCTATAATTATAATCGTGGAAAGAACTATGTCCCATACACGATTAGGAACTACGTCAAACCCGGACACCCCCCGTATCACCTCCCCGCTCGTTTCACCCGCGCCGTCATGGCCGATGACCCCTACGTAATTGCTGTGGTTCCAGGAGATTCGAAACATACGTTCTCCGGTCCCATACACGCCCAAGAAGATTTCGATTGTCTCGAAAAACCCCGCTACACTCCGGAAGAACTCCACATCATGTTCTTCAACGTTCCCCAACAGCCCATGGTCGATCGCACCCTTAAGGGCTTAGGTGAGATCGCTCTCATGGCCGAAGTTCACCGCTTTCGTCGTATGTCGGTGTTGGTCCAACAGTACAAGGAGGACCTCCACAAGATCGAAACAATGTTGTACAAGGCCGGGGCAAAGCAGGCGGAAAGTATTCGACGCCTCCAAAACGCTAACATTCTGGAGCGTTTAGAGATGGAAGACGCTCGTCTAGTCGCAGAGGGTGAGACAGACCTCTTTACTGAACTAATGGAACGTGGACGTTCAACCTAGGAGGGGGATGATGTCATGGACGGTTTCGGGACTCGTGGTAAAGTATCACGTGGGTTGAAGGTACTACGTGATTGCGCCTCGTTATCTTCGGACTGGTCTAGGTTGGTCTAGACTTATGACTCATAGACGCCCTCGTTGTTGTTTCAGAGCGGCGTCTTACTATACGTTTCAGATGTGTTTCAGATTGGTTTCATACGCGTTTCGGATTCAGACTCCGCCGCGTTTCAGATACATCAGTACGAGTCATTGTGACTCACAGCACGAGGCCGGGGCTGGCCTTACTATACTTAGACACGTTTCAGGTTTCAGTCGCCGCTTAGATTACATGACCGTTATGTATATAAGCTGCGCCGCAGTAGACATCGAACTTTAGGTTCGATTTCTTCAATCACACTCTATTCCTGTCTTGCACAGTTCTAGTCCTCGATAGACCTCAGATCGGCTTGCCTTTGGATACACTCCAGGAAGCCTAGCGTACTTCACTACGCCAAAAGAACTACTCTACCACGCGCCCCTTCCACCAGGCCGCGAGACTGTTGTACGAAACCGGTTCACCAGGTCAGCTGCTGTCTGGGAATCGTTGCGCTTATCTCGAGAAGAGTCACGCAGAAGAACCGCCGAACGGCGCGCCACAGAAACCGCTCAAGTCGAGCTGAATGAGCCTGAGTCTCGTTACATCCATGAGGTGGTCCTCCTCCATGCAGAGCGCCGCCACCGCCAGATGGAGGCTTTCTGCTGGAACCGCCCTTCTGAAAGAAGCTCTTAAGAGGTCCTCCAGTAGGGGGCATCGTTCCCGCAAGGGTAAGTGCTGCGGCGCCCACTGTCTGTGTTTGTGACATCGATGTTGAACGGTTACTGTTGTCAACGTAGGAACTGAAAGTTTGTCCTGAGGCACGGTTATGTTGGCCTTTCTGTTTTGATGTGTCGTTGTCTACGTCAATTGCTTGATCGGTAGGTGTCTGCTTGATATGTTCTCTGCCTAGATTATATGTTGATGGAACTGGTGCAACAGCAATCCAATTCCGTGATCGTGTGTCTTGTTGAATAAAGTACCACTGGCGGGTGCTTTCTTCGTATTCGATAGCTAGGGCTTTTTGTGATAACGGGTCGTGTACCCAATATCCTTCTTCGTCGTCGATTTCACCCCAAAAGGCAGTACCTTTTATATGTTGGGTTAATTTGTCGTCTGTTCTTCTATCAAGCGTGAAGGTTTTGAATCCTGCGACTGAGCGAGATTCTGTAAGCCTTCTGGTCTGTCGTTTCCCCAGTGTGGCGATGTCTGGAGACTTGACTTAATGTTACGTCACGGTAGAGACGTTCACCCAACGTGGGTATTAGTCAGTACTGTGCAACGCGACACTAAGGATCCTGTGTTCTAAGTACTAAGTCCGAAGAGGACTTAGAGAGTTTCTGATGACAAGTAGTAACCTCTTATAGCCGACTAGGGCTTATAGAGAATACTGTGAGAGGAGAATGCGAGCGAGGGGAGGAGCGAGCAATTCAAGTCTAGATTCGATTGTACCGTAAGATACAAGAAGTCAAGTCTGAGGTCATAGGGACCAAAGACGCCTGCTTATATAGTAAAGTTACTAAGAGTCATGTGACTGAATCAACAAAGTTCGATCAACAAACAAGAGAACAATAAACGAAGTCACATGACTTCAAGAGAACAATAGAGAATCCTAGGACTGAGTCACAATAGCGTCCTAGGGCCGAGTCATGTAGGCAAGAGTTAACATATGAGTCAAAGGTGCGAGTCATATATGTGACTCGCGTGAGAAGAAAAGGTCTTCAGTCATATGACCGACTCGTAGATGTACACGTGATAAATAAAAGTGAAAATCGCACAGTTCTGTAACACATAAGAAAGTTGCGTGGGTGAAACTGTCAAGGATCGCCAACGCACTGGGAGAAGTTGGGACTCACATCACGGGTTGGCAAGAAGTGCTTACACATGCTGCGATGCACCAGTGACACGGCAGTTGTGTTGTTTTGGACAAGCACTGGAAAAGTGCTGAAAAAAATGAGTCTCAGAATAATGGATATATAAATGATACACATACCATGGGTGAAGGAAAAGAGGCTCTAGGATGGTGCCTAGGAATGGCAAGGAATAAGGTAATGTCGGCAGTGTCGGGGGAAAAAGCGAGCTTGAAGAACTTGAAAAACTTGAACAAGTCCAAGTTGACACCGAAAAAGGCCGACTTGGACAAAGCTGTGAGCTTTGTCAACAATTGCACCTTCCCGTGTTGCCGATCCAATGGAGGGATCACTTGATCATGTCAGGATCATGTTTGAGATAACAGAGGGTCCAACCGTAAGGCAGCAACTCGGGCAGGGTCGTCAAAGTCATTGGTGTGGGTCGTAAACAAGGTCGTAAATCAGAAAATAGGTTGCTATTGTAAGCCTCAGCCCGTAACCTGAAGGGGAACTAGGACATGGCTGGGACATCCTGAGGATGGTTTGGATGACAGCTCGGCTACAGGAATGAGACTATTGCAACGGCAGAGCCCTGCAAAATGTCGGTACGGAATCTGGTTGGACCAGTGGTTCAACCCATATCATGCCGATTCTTAAGTTAATCTAACCTCATTTGCGTGTGAGAATAATCCTTAATTTAATTTATTATCAATAACTAGCTCAAAATGGAGCTAACTGTCCCCAGGACACATCGACTTCATAGCGGTGTACTCAACTGGCTCACTGGAAGATTCTTAAAAGTTCCCCCTCTTCGCGTTTCCCATCTTTTCCCCCAACTCATCCCCCATCGACGAGTTACTCATCTGCGCTTTTCTTACTACACCCTCTTGTGAACTACTCGTCTTTTTGTTTCTTTTGCCGCCATGAATCGTGAATTTTGGAACACGAGTGAGTTGCTGCTCCCGTTGTTCCCCTTCGTTACCATTGCTGAACGTTTCCCCCCCCAGAAATTGTCGATCTGAGCGAGGAACAGCTTATTACCCTCGGATATCTAGGCGACAGTGAGCTGCTTCCGTCGTTGTACACACGTCCATCTCTCTCACTCATGATTGTCCGTCCACCTCGTAGATGCTCTTCCAGGAGTCAGAGATATGGTCGAAAAAATCAGGGCTGACCCCGAACGCCTTGGTGGTAAGTCTCTCTCTCTCCGTCTTCTTTCTTTGCGGCGTTTCAGTTCCTACCTACGTACTCACCATCTGTTTTGCTTTTGCATTTCAGCCGTGACCTGCTTTCAAATCGACAGGCTGGTGCGCAAGTACACCCCAGCCCAGCCTCCCGCGCAAGGCGCTGCGGGTTCTCCTCCAACGTCTCCCACCTCTCAGTCCTTTCCAACCTCCCCCGTCGTGAGCGAGACGGAGACCCTCTTCTCCCAGCTCAGCACCAACTCGGCCGCCCTCACCGTCGTCGCTCCCGAACTGATCTCCGAGTTCGAGATGAACTTTTGGTACCACGGCATCTCCGGCAAACCTCCCAAACTCATGTATCGTTCTGACTTGGAGACCAACCACTTCCCGATCCCGCAGCCTGGAGACCACTTCTTCAGAATCCCCACCAAGACTGCCTACGGTGTCTTCTGTACGCCCCTCAACGAGGTGTGGGACACTACCGTTGCTCCTCGGATCCGGGACTTGATGAAGTCTCGCGGCGTCAAGTACTCTTCGCTGAAGACGGCTCGTTTCTCGACCGTCGTCGAGGAGAACGGCGAGGAAACCTTTGGGCCTGTCGTAGTGTGGATCTCCGTCCATCCCAACACCACCAATGCCGGAGCTGTTCGCGATGTCACTCCCGAAGTCCTTCACATCCTCAACGACGCCCAGGCCACCGGTGTAGTGGTGGAGTGGTACGAAGGGACTATCGAAAGGCTTGACGGCCCGCCTCTGATGGGCGTCGAGGATAACACCAGTCCCACTTTCGGTCTCAACCATCCTTTTAATGTTGGTCTAGGCATCCCCATTGCTAGGGCCTCCGACGATGCTCAGGGCACCATCACGCTTCTATTCAAGGAGGTCAAGACCAGCGAAGGCGACCCCAGCGACAGAATCCTCGCCCTCACCAATAAACACGTTGCCTCCCTCGTCACCACCACCCATTACGACTACGACGCCGCCGACCCTCAGAGTATCCTTGTCTGCGGTGACCGCCGTTTCCGTCGTGGCTTCGAGGAGATCGATGACGCCGTTAACACGGGGCTCCGCGATGCCGTTCGACTTGCCGGGGAGTTGAAGGATTTGGAGACCAAGTCGGGCGGGAAGAACACCAGAGCCATAGATCGCAAGAAGACCGACTTGAACAACATGCACCAAGACAACGCCATTCTCCGGGAATTGTTTGACGAAGTCGACGGGAAGTGGAGGGATCCCAACAACCGTAAGCTTGGTGAAGTCCACTGGGCTCCCAAGATCTCCATCAGGGTTGACGACCGCCACTACACTCTCGACATCGCCACGTTGGCCGTCGATGAGGCGAAGCTCAAGAATTTCACGGGTAACATTGTCGACCTTGGTACGTTCCGTTTTCATTTCCTCTCCTTTCGCACTCCTTCATTCCAATCTCTCGCTTCCTAACTAACATTTCAACTCTCTTCAGGGAACCAGTACACCGTCAGTCAACTCGAGGATCGCTTCTGGCCAGTCGCTACCATTCGCCAGAACAAGTCGATCCCAGCTGATCTCCAGCTCCCCATCCTTCGCGCTATGCCTCGCCGCCTCGTCATCAACCCCGATACCGAGGACAAGAACGGAGAGCCCCTTTACATCGTCGGCAAGTATGGCAATACAACCAAGCTTACGTTGGGAAACTATTCCGGCATGGACGCGTACACTTGCACCGAGTTCGGACTCGAGTCCCGCGAGGTCGTTGTCTACAACTCCAAGGGCGCTGGCGACTTTTCAGCCAAGGGCGATTCCGGATCTCTCATCTTCACCGGCGACGGCGACGGGCTCGCCATCTTGCACTCGGGAATGCCTCGAGGAATGCACAACCACGTCACGTACGCTACGCCCCTTTGGTGGGTTTTCAAGCAGCTCCTCGAGAGATTACCCTCTGCCGAGTTCTACGGCATGGAGTACACCCTCGAGTGAGCGCGAGCACCATCTAAGCTCCGTCGTCGTCGTCGTCGTCGTCGTCGTCGTTCCCCCCACTGTCCTTTCTCCTCGGCTTCTGTTTGTTTTTATCTCTTTCCTACGATCAGCCTTTTTCTATCTGCTTCTTGTCTCGTTGGTTCAGACCTGTGCCTTGATACTCGATTCGCTGCTCATCGTTTGTCCCTTTTTCTTTCTATCCTTTATGCTCGTAACTGACGATTTTTTTTGGTCGTTTAGGTCTTTGCCGGATTGCACGCTTCGTCCGGTCCTTCGACGTCGTCTCGGCTCCCCTCTCTCTTTCATTCACTTCAATTCTTGTTCGTCGTCTGGTTGTCGACGGAGCTGGTGGACGTCTTGACCGGTGAATGGCTGCCCTGGTTCGTTATCCTTCGCCTCCGTATCTTTCTGCCGACTGATGCGTACTATCCTTGACTCTCAGGAACTTGATCGTCGATTTCTCGCCCAGGTATGTCGAGTCCTCTCTTTCTCCCGTTTTTTTCTCAATCTGTGCGACATAGAGCTCTTTTCTTTTCCACCTCTCATCGCGTATCCTCGCAGTCTCTCGTCCGCCCGCATTGTATGATTGTTTTCCTTGTCTCATCTTGTACTACTAGTCCCTCCCTCCCCCTTCCCACCCCTGACTCGCACATTCCACTCCAATAACGTGTACCGTTGCTACGTCTTTGAAATGAACATTACCTGTGATGTGTCTGTATACGCCGCCGAGTGATTAGTTACGTCGAACTTTGGACAGGTGTAAGACATTGAGTAATTGTCGTCCAAAGACTTCAATATAAGCAGCAAGCAAGTAAATTGTATTATGATATTTCGAGACAGACAGTCTGTTACTTCATAAGCAATGAGGAACAAGGCATAAGCAATGAGGAACAAGGCATAAGCAATGAGGAACAAGGGCCGTGAAACTTTCGCCGTTGGTTGGCTGCAGTTGGTTGGCCAACCTAAGTGTAAAAGTCAACGGTGAGTGAGAAATGAGATAAAAGGGAAATAATCAGAAAGAGAAAGGCATAGAAGTGAGTCATAGGTATGACTCCAGTGAGAAAAGGTAAGAGGCGAGTCATATGTATGACTCCCATGAGAATGTAAGTAATGTCCACATGCAACGTGGGACAAAGTAAAGAGTGTGAGGTAAAGAGCGTAATAAAGAAGAGAAAAATGAATTTAACGGTAAAAGTGCACATGTCATAACACAATCCCCCTTTTAGGCGCAAAGTCGCCACGACTTTGCCAAGTTCAAAGTCCGAGCTAACTTAGTCTGAGTTCAACCAGAGGTCAGTGTCTACCTCGTTGTAAGACCAGCTCTCTTCTTCATCTGGGGGTATGCAGATGTGCTTCTTGATGAACCCATAGGGTCCACAGTCGTTGCATCTTTGACACTGCTCATAGACTGGGCAGTTCAACTCCGCATGGTCTTTATGGCCGCTTCTCCAGCAAGGGGTCCAGGTGATGGTTTTGGTACAGTCAGAGGTGCGGTGGTCTTTGGAGTGGCACCAATAACATGTATTCTTCTTCTTGCCGCCGTTGTACTTCATGGGGAACTTTCCAGTTCCCGACTTCTTCTTCTTCTTCTTCTTGACCTGGAGTGCGTCCCAGGTGAGAGGTGTCTGGACCTGGGTCCAGAGCGGCTCCACCTCTGGTGCGTTAGAGGCGAGATCTTGGGTTTCTACCCCTTCTGTAGCTGAAGGGAAAGGCGAGGCGGTGGGAAGTGGGGGATAGGAAAGGGTTGGCGATGAGAGGGGGGAGAGGAAACTCTCCAGCGCTGTCTGGGCCAGCAACTGAAGGCTGGTGTCGTCGTCTTCTTCGCCTTCCTCCATAATGGGCATGGTGCGTCGGCCTAACTGAGGAGGGAGGGGACCTTCTGAGGACGGCGAGGGCGGTGATGGGATGGAAGGGGAAGGAGGAGGGCTAGGTTCTTGTCTGGGGCAACGACAGGTGTGCCCATCTAGGAGACCTCTAGCCCACAGGATGTGGTGGTATTCTTTTGCGTGGCGACACTTGCCACAGTGAGGGACTCCATAGTCCAGATAATCCTGCACTATAAAAGCAGGGGGTGGACACTGAGAGGGAGGAGGGTTGCGATGGAGGTTGGGACCAGAGAGGACAGGGGATGGCTGAGGTGAGAACACTTGGGAGGACATGGTAGTGTGGTTGGGAACTTTTAAACAAGGCAGTCTGGGTTGTGTAGTTGTGTGAAGGAGAAGGGGATGAGGCTTTGTCGTTTTGTGATCCCCTTTCTTATACGTTTCTTTGCTTTGGTTTTGTTTGGCTTGTTCCTATTTTTGAACTCCGTTATCAGTTCTTTGGCATTGAGATTATCTTCCGGTTCCCAGGAGTTGTCACTTGTGGGATACCCTTTCCATTTGACCAGGTAGTGCGTCTTGCGTCTTTTCTGTTTCATGTCCAATATTTGTTCTACTTTGTATTCTTCTTCTCCGTCTACGAGGTCAGGTGGTGGTCGGGTAAAGTTCGGCCCATGCATCTTCGTTTCCTTGTAAGGTGTCATTAGGTTTGCATGAAACACGTTGTGGATCTTCCATTGCCGAGGTATCTCCACCTGGTATACTGCATCCGATAACTGTTTCATTACTTTGAAGGGTCCGTATTGTTTCGGGGCTAACTTTGCTGATGGGTAGAGGGTTTTCAGATTTGTACCCTCGATCCACACTTGATCTCCTTCCTTGTACGGTTGGAAATTCTTGTTTCCGGGGTGTCCTAGTGCCATTATCTTCTGCGCTCTGTGAACGTTCTGTAGGGCTTCTTCCCTTACTTGTTTCAGTTCTTCCAGTCTGACCATTACGTTGGGTATGGGGCCAGGAGTGGATGACCAGTTGACTTGAGGCGTGTATCCCATAATGAGATCATAAGGGGATTTCTTCATAGTCGCATTTGGCCATTGGTTATGCGCGAATTCTGCCATTGGTAACCACTTATGCCAGTCGTCTTGCCTCTTGTCAATGAACATACGTAAGTATACTTCTAGTGACTGATTTGTTCTTTCTGATTGGCCATCTGTTCTGGGGTGATAGGCCGTGGAGATATTCTGTTTGATGTGGAGGGACTCGCACAGTCCCTTGGCAAACTTTGATGTGAAACGCGTGTCACGATCCGATATAATCTTTTTGGGAATTCCAAATCGAGGATATACGTAATGCAGGTATAATGCAGCTACTCCTTCTGCCATGATTGTTTCTTGGCATGGGATAAAGATGGCGGCTTTTGTGCAATTGTGACATGTGATGGTCAGGATCGTGTCGTATTTTCCCGATTGAGGTAGTTTCGTGATGAAATCCATAGCGCACATAATGGTCTGCCATGGCTTACGTAATTCATGGACTGGCTGACGCCGAGAGTCTCCCATAGTTCATGGGCCAGCCGACGTCGGCCGACGCGGAGATTCTTCCGAAATTCATGGGCCAGCCGATGTCGGCTGGTCGGACGTCAAATGTCCGATGTCCGATGTCCGATATTTTGCTCCAGAATGGGACAACCCAGTATGCACCAGACTGCACATGTTGGACCTGGAGCATGGAGGACATCGGAGCAAAGTCCTATTGTGCACAGGTGTGCACCAGAGTGTTCCTGTTAGACCTGGAGCATGGAGGAGGTTGGAGCATAGTGCAGTGGTGCACAGATGTGAACCAGGGTGATCCTGTCGGACCAGGAGTGTAACGCTACAGCGGAGCGTTCGGTTGCGACGTGCACGAAGTCGAGTAATCAGCCACAGGTAGAGTCACCTCGTAGAAGAGGTTCAGTTCGATGATGAGAAGGCTCAACACGCGTTGGCTAGACGCGTGGACAGTGGAAGTAAAGGAGTCTGAGACGCTAGCGTCCAGAGGCACTAAGGCAGACGGATGCTCGAGAGAGCAGACGGGGTTCTGGTGTAGACAAGAGACTGGCTGTATAGGCCGAAAGGTCAAGTCTAAGGAATACAAGCTATCCTAGAGAGACCTTATATACGTTAGATGAGAAAGCCTAGGCGAACGATCCTAGGGTACGTCATAATAGTAAAGTACAGTGATGAAGTCATAAGTGCGTCATACTAGGATACGGGTCCTAGGAATGCGGTAAGCACAAGGTAAACGTGAGGCAATGATATCAGTATCAGAACAGTCCAGACGGGTCGAGATCAATGATGTAACAAAAAGGAGAAC
>QFDV01003649.1:0-17173 GCA_003315845.1 Lactarius trivialis
CAATAAGTATTTTGTGGATCTGGGTGGCAGAAAACTTTGAAAAAAAGTGTGACATGTGTGACACTTAAATATTGCTTAAATACTTAAAGTTTGTCTCGGACTTATTCCTTTGTCAGAATTTGTGGCAGAGCTTTAACTCTGTTTTGTAGATCTTTGTGGTATTGGTGCTTATTCAGAATTTAACTCTTTGAAGTCCTCTTGAACTTTGACTTTTTCGCTCAGTTGTTCCCATGGTCCAGATTTTGGAAAGATTCAAAATCTGATCACATGTTTTTTATTATAAAAATCTTTGTGGCCAAATCAGGTTTTTTGCCCACAGTTTTCACCATAAAAGCTTAAAGTTTGTTACAGGGAAATATAATATATTTTGTGTCTGAGTGGTAAATGTGCTTTGAAAATAATGTGTGACATGTGTGACACTTAAATACTTAAAGTCTGTCTAGGATTTATTCCTTTGTCGGAAATTGTGGCAAAGCTTTAACTCTATGTTGTGGACTTTTTGTGCTTTTGTTGCCTATTCAGACTTTAACTTTTTGAACTCTTCCTATACTTTAAGTTTTTGTGTAGTTGTTCCTACAGTCTAGAATCCAAAAAGATTTAAAATCTGATCACATGTTTTTTGTGAGTGCAGATCTTAAAAAATCTTTGAGTCCGAATTGAGTTTTTTTCGCTTAAATATCAATTCCTGGGTCCAGTGTAATTTGCATAGGTTGGGCCCGGGTAAACTTTGGAACTTTGGAACGGGTTAGCTACTAATCCAGCTATGGCACGGCCCACAGCCCGTACTCATGCTGCGGCGCCACAACTCAAATTGTGGACGACTTTCGCAGTTATCCCCACAAGGAATGGAATGCTCCGGAACTGGCGCCGCTGCAAGAACTGCTTCTTCACATGCCGTGATCGGCTCTACAACTGGCACTGGCACTGGCAGTTGGGCCCGGGTCCATTTGCTCAGGAGAGGTACCTCTCCTGAGTGACGCTGTTTACGACGGCGCAGGGCCTGAGCATGTGAGTTCCCGCTGTGATGTGTATGTACCACATAAATAAATAAAGATCCAGAGTCCGGTCCAGTCCAGTCACCACATCGTAGTACGTTCGTTGCCAACCGTCTTCAAAGTGCGCAGTCCTCAGTGTCCGTGCATCGGATCACTTTCCCTCCCGCTCACCAAGCCGCAACCGCACACGTGCTCCTTCTGCCAGCTTGGCGATTGACGCCGATTGTGGTGTCCTCAGGTGTGGGTCTCGCGCCCATCATTCTCTTGGGTGAGAAAAGAAACGCTTTTCGTTTTATGCTGACAAAAAATGTTCTACCTGTGATGGGGCCCAGGTTGCGTTTGTGCGATGTAGCTCTCATAAGCTTTGCTCAATAATCCCAACTACTGTATTCCCGAGCATTACGTGTTTTCACTGGTCAAATGTGGTCCCGGGCGAGGCGCCGTAGTAATGCCAATTCTACGGTTCTCGTAGCCGGGAACGCTAACGTATTCCCAAACAATGCCGTGGCGTCGACATAATTTATGAGGGCGTCAGGATTGAGGTAAACCTGTGGCAGTTTTTTTTCCCTGAATACAGTAGGTCATGCGACAAAGATGCGTTTCAATTACCTTAGGCATCAACGTCTGCAACGCTAAGGGATCCGCACTAACTTAGGCGTTAATCCTCGGCCGATTGAAAGCATGCTAGTGGCTGACTTCAGATATTTGGACTCCATGTAGGTGGCTCACATCCCGCACAGGCCAACTCAATTGCGCAAAAACTTAACAAATCTAACTGAGTACACGCCCTGTGCCACTTCGTTCAATATTTGGTGTCACCTGCACTTCAGCTACTATAACGACTTTCTGACGGAACATAGTACGTAAGTGTAACTATATGTGCGTCACGTTGGTTTCCTGAGGCCGCAATTCTTCTAATCCATCTGACACAGGAGACGCTGCGGAGTGACGGGCGTCTATTCCTCACTGGGCCTTCCTTCCATTTCGCTGCGCAGTTCGTACTGTATGCAGTCAACGGTCACATCTCCAGGTGAGCGTGTCACAGTGGGAATAAATAAGGGTTCGTCCGCGTCGATACCACATGTGTAAACTCTGTAAGCTCCCAGACGCCGAGGTCAGTTGTACATCCGTCTATTTGTGCAAGTTGCCGCGGGTATAAAATGAAGGGCTCCTCCCCTCCATCAGAGCAAAAACCCTTTGACGCAAGGTCTGCTTTACCATGTACGCCATCTCCACTGCTGTCTGTGTTTCCGTTCTTGCATTGGTCTCGTCGCTGGCTGTCGTCGTACAAGCAACCGGTCCGCGACTACTGTGTACCGGTGCGTTATCTTCATTGTCATTCTACTTCTTGTCGTCTGAGGAGGCGATTTCATGCTGTTACATGTACAGAAACGTATAGCGTTTTGTAAGTCTTGATATACCATATCTCCCTCTTGATACATGTGTACTAACTGTTTTTCTCACCACCAGGAAAGGCGAAACTTGCGACACCCTCGTGGAGAAGCTCGCCGCCAATCAGACTGTGATCCTGTCACTGAATCCCGGGATAAGCTGTGTGTACCTTTGATACTATCCAGGTTCTGTACGAGCAGAGAGCTGACCGCCAGTGAATGACGCACCTTTCTCCCGTCAAATCTCCACCAAAGGCAACGGCCCCCTCCCCGACAAAGTATTGTGCACCAAGGGATACCGACCTTCCTGTACGCTCAACGCAACCGCCACGGACACGACGTGCAACAATCTGGCGTCCAAATGGAATATCACTCAGCAGGATTTCGTCAACTATAACGACAACGTGAACGGCGAGTGCACCAATCTTCTTGTCCAACAGACTGTACGTGTATTTCCGCTCTGGACAAGGTCATACGCGGGGTTGTGACATAGCGCTGACTCATTAGTGAGTAGTACTGCGTGTCCATCGATGGTTGTTACCCGGGAAACACAAATGCAGTCTGTGAACAGTGACGAGATCGATAGTCATACGATGGACCCTCTTCCGTGTGGAGGGCCAATTAATCGCAGAGTGTTCTTCTATTCTTACTTTAGACTACGGACTGAAATGTTTTATAAAAGTGTCTCTCCAATCGACGGAAGAATTTGAGCCGTAACTAAGTTAGTCTAAGTTATTATGCAATACTACTAGCGTCTTCGTCTACTTTCCAATGCGATACAGTTGAAAATAATCACAAGATGGCTAGAGTAAACTCTAATGGTATAGGTGGTTGAGACCATTCAAAAACATTAGGATGTGTCTGTTCATGCAGCACTGTGATGTCGTTTTGGTGGCTTTGGTGGCTTTGGGGGCAAAATTGTCTGCAGAGCATCCTGTGCAACACTGTGTGTTCCACCATGGAGCTCAACAAAGTCCCCAATGAGCTGAAGGGCCTCAGTGACATGGGTGCCTTTTTTCCCAGCCAACACCTCACCTATGAAGGTCAGGAACTTGTCAATAATGTATGCAGGGACATCATCAGCAGGGGTCTCATTATTTTTGGGGAGGACTTGTCGAAGGAGGTGGACCAGAAGGCGCTGTGTGCCCGGTGCATCTCGATGTTCCTTCCAGTCCGATGTGAGGTTCTTGAAGGTGCCAATGAAGAGAGGTCGTGAAGAGTGGTGTAGCTTGACCTTGCTAGCACAGACTGCAGCCATGAAAAGCTCGAGCATGAGCACACAGCCACCATCACGCAGATCCTCTAGGCGTCAGAGCTGGGCCTTCATGGGGGCTGGTGTTGCGTCTATGACCCGCCTGATTTCTGAGACGTCCATCTCTGGTGCGCATAGGTCTCCCAACGCCTTTGGCTGATAAGGGCTGGCACCCCAATCCATGGTCGCGATGTTTCGCAGCGCCCAGACGCAGAGCCATAGCCGCTGAGTAAGAAACCGAGGAGGGAGGAACTGGGGCATCAGGTGCGGGGGCGCTTCGCGCATCCCACCATCCGGCCTTCGACGAGAATCAGGAGGCCACGAAAGGACTGCAGTGGGGAGGTAGCCAAGCAAGCCGCCCGTAGTGTACACCATAGTCCGCACGAGGTCGATGAGCGCCTCGTCTGCCTTGTCCGCCCAGCCAAGCGAGTTCCACGCATCTCCAAGGTCTTTGATGGCCGAGGAATATCCCAACGTCTCCAAAAAAAAGCTCCTCCATCTTGTCGGGCTCTATCTCGCGATTGAGGACAGTGCGCAGGACGTCCGCCGCCTCCCACCCGCTCTTCAGATGATGGTCGATGATCCCGGTCGTCTTCGTCGCCACCTCGTCCTCATTGCCACCGTTCTCCCCACGCACCTCGGCGAGACAGGTGATGACGCGCTGCGCCGCAGTCCGCACCGCTGGCATGTTCAACATCCTGCGCACAGCCACGAGGGACATGCACGTCCAGCGCACTGCAAACGCAGAATCAAAGCCGGGGGTCGCCGGTTCACGGATCCTTTCGACGTCGCCGAGGTAGGTAAGCGCCTGAGACATGATCTCGGGCTCGGCGAACCACTCCCAGTCGTCATCGACGGAAAGCACAAATGACAGAGAGGCATCCACACACGCACGGGCGCGCTTGCGCCGCGCATCCTCCGTCGGTAACACACCGGGGTCAGTGCATGTCTTCAGCAGGCGTGTGATTCGACCGCTGAGGTCCCCAATCGTGTTCTCGCGTGCAAGCACGGGCGATAAGGGAAGACCGCCTGGACTATGCGACACTGACATGACCGCAAGTTCTGCCGTCACTTCGTTCGGCTGCGGAGTGCTGGTGCCACCGCCGCCACCCTTGTTATCCTCGTCTGCCGCAACGACCTCCCAGACCTTTTTGCCCCAATTGGAATTAAAGGAGCCAGGAACGCCAAGAACGAATGGCTCAAGCTCACTGTCCTCTGTAAGGTTATCGATGACCCAACGGATCGCACGTGCGTCACGCTTTTTGCGGTTGTCGGATTCATCCATGGCCAGTTGAACGCGGCCATCTGTCATGTTGGTGCTGACACGTTTACGTGCACCACCGGTGCTGTGGTCCCGGTGAGTCCGGCCGCGGATAACTTGGAAGAGTAGCCAGAAGATCCCGGACAGCGGACTCTGGTAGGGGGATTGGGCATCGTGGACGGGAGCGATGATGCACCAGAGATAGAGGGTGGCGCAGATAGTGATCAAAATTGTCGTGGTGGTCGCTGTGGCTATGTTTATATTGAAGAGGTAGTCCGAGAGTCCAATGAAGAATAGGAAGAGAGAGATATGAATGAGTGCAGGGACAGCATCGACTACCACTGGCATGTACCACTTTTCTGTACCCTCGTAGAGGAACTGTCGCACCCGGGCACGCTTGAGGGGATGGTTGTACCTCTGGCAGACGTGCATGTAATCACGAACCCACTGCTGGACGATTGTTGCGGCGAGGGCGGCGGTCAAACTGAAAACCAAACTCATGAACCAGAACACGTTCACTCTGACATCTGATGGTGCGGGGCTGAAAGTGGGGAAAGATTTTGGCGGTAAAATCGTGGCAGGTAGCGGTGAACCACTCGCAGCGAGTTGTGCAGAAATCTGGGCCAGCAAGACCACGGACTGTTGTGAGTAGTATGCGCTCTGCTGCGCATAGTTCGGGGTCAGGTTTGGGAAACTCTGCTGCAGGAAGGCAGTCAAGCTAGCTGAGTACAAACCGGCCTAGGGAGAAAATGGCGGACGCCCCCTCGTCAGCCATGTTGATCACGACGAGAGATGCCTGATGGCGGACGCACGAAAATGATGATTCCCTCCATGTCGTCCTTCCATGTCTCTATCAGGGCCTTGTCGTGGCTCTCGGCCTCCTGTACGTAGACGGACCAGAACTTGGCCGCTCTTTCATCATAGTCGTCCGTGTTGCGGCCGTGGGATTCGGCAGGGACGACATGACTGTCATTGAGAGGTTGAACATCCTCCGAACTCGCTGGGGGCGCAAGCTTCTCGTCTAGTGTGTCCAGCTTCTCTGCGGGAGACACCTCTTCTGTCACTTTTATTTCTGTCGAAACGTGGTGAGTTTGGTGTGACTAGCATGCTCAATGGCAAACACGCACCTTGAGCCGATGAACCGTCGACCTGAGCTTCAAGATCACGATGGTTTGATTCTGTGGGCTCAGTCATGACGGGGGAGAGGAGAAAACTGACAGCGGGCGAGAAAGGGCAAAACCAAGATGGGGGGGACAAGCGAAGTTGAGGCGCGATCAATTGTGATTTGCCAGGGGGATGTGGCCAGGGGCGCATCACTAACGCGTAGCGCTCAAAGCGGCATCCGTCCCGACATCTGGCGCGGAGGTCAGTAGTGGAGGGTCCTCTTCAATCTCAGATGTTTTCGCACTCTTACAGTAAAGTCGTGAGGACGCCAGTCTCTGAGTTAAAATAAGTGGTTTACAGTTAATATGTAAGTCGTTCGATTGACAAACCCGCACGTTGGCCTGGATTTCATCAGGTAATAGCGTGCCATGCGTGCCATCAACAGCTGCAGGTGAGTCGCATCAGCCAATGATCGAAATCAGCGTACTTGCTCATTCCCACATGTAGATTCTATAGTGTTTCCGTAACTCGCAAAAATTCTACATGTATGCGGGCAAGTGTTTGATCGTGAATTCGGCTTTAGACGGTAGAGGGGTGAGTGACTAGCTGTACGTTAATTGATGGCATCGACCTGCACGGTGACCTCGTTCGCTTTCTTCAGGAAAGTCACCACCCGGCGTGCTGGTGGTTTAGCTAGCCTTGACCGGTTGACCTGCCAACCAAGCTGCCCCACATGCGGCTACAGTATGTTCCAACGAGCTGGCCTGGCTCGACAGAACTCTAGAAAATGAGGAGATAGATCCTCTTTTCAGCCCCACGGGACTGATGGCATCACAGTGAACATGAGCCATAGGACAAGGATAGCTACAACGTGCCTCGGGCACGAAATCAGTTCCACTCACCTCAGCTGGCGCTCCATTACCACTCAACATCCACCTACTCCCACGAAGTCGGCGTCCCGTTCCATCGGACTATCTAATAGCCCTCCATGCGAGTGGTATGCTCGAAGCAACGGAGGATAAGCGCAACCGACGTAGCCAGGTTTTCTTCATACCCATGGTCGGTCTCACGTCGCACGTCGGTAGTGCCACGGCTACTGTTACACGGACGCGCTACATCCCATGGGACAACTGGCTTTCGACGGCTTTCCGAGCCAATCTCACACGGGTAATCACCGAGCGCGCTTGGTTCATTCCTCGCCCCCTAACGAGGGATTTGGTAGAGTCCCGAGTCAGATAAAGGAGATGGTCATTGCAACGATCAGTGGCATGTAAGATGTGATTCTATGGGAGAAAGAAGAACAATACACTTCGGACGTTCCTGGAAGTGATGTCCTGGGCCCTTCCCACGCCGTGTCTCGCGGCGGTCCTTTAACATACCAGCAATATTGGACCAGTTTTTCAGATCCTGAGGCCTGAGTCTTTGGTCTAGTTGGACGGCGACATAGCTTCGAGTCGGCGGCTAGAAGATGTTGTTTTCTGGTGCTGAGAGAGTGTAGCGTCTAAAGCCAATACAACGGGAATGAACTAGGAGGAGTCAAAAGCACATGCGTGTGCAAATTCCATTCAACTTGCGTGGTATCCCTATGAATGAATGGGAACTTTATTTTTTAATCTTGCTTTCTCTCCTCGAGACGAGACTGAGCCTGAGCAAATGCTCGTGTCAGACTATGAAAAATTAGTAGTGTTAGTCACGATTGATTATGCAGCGAAGACTCTTCCAGGAGGCATCACTGTAGGGATGTGATCTTTCCCTGCGCTCGGGAATAGATAGAGTACTCAGTGGGTTACAAAGCGGAACCTCGGACTCGGATGATATCGGCCATCCAGCTCAGGCAGCACGCTTGTTAAGACCACACTAGGCTGGCCGTCACAGCAGGGTAGGAAAGACTGACTGAAGACATAGTTGGGTGCAGGAGGCAAGGTCCTTATAATGAGATCTAGAATTGAGCAAGATTTTGAGTAAACGCGGCACTCTCACAGTCTCGGTCATGTCAACGTCAGCGAATCACCAAGCAGAAGGCCTTTGTCTCCGTTTTCCAGAGAACTTACCGCCGCACTCGTCGCTCACACATGATGTTGCCGTTCAAATGCTCGGTCGCGCGGTCAGCCTCGCCACACAAATCGCATTTCAGCCAAGTTACATCGACAAACCACCGGGTGCGCTACTTCCTCCTTGCGCGTCGTTGTGCATCACTTAAACACGACTACAGATGGCCAAATATATCTCCTCTTTATTCCGGGCGGCCTAAACTTCCCACAGGATGGGGTGAGGTATATGGAGACGGAGCAGCGCTATTCTATCCCTATTCAGGGTGGACGCGTAAGTTGACCCTTTTACCCCCACCCCTACACTTGTAACGCGCTTTTCTCGTCGATAGGAACTGGAAGTCGTCGAGGCGCGTCATGGGTTTATCCCTCATTCGGGGGAAATGGTCGCTTCACGCGTCCGCAGGCGGTATCGTCTTGTCAAGGGTGGCCATCCATTCCTCATCCTTGTGCACTATTCACGCGGGCAGTCGATACGTCAGTTTCTCTCCCCCTCTCTTTCCATACCATACCGATGCCACTATATCAATCGATTAAATAGCCGTCCCACCGCCTCTGCAAAACCAGCCAGTCCGACAGTACCCATTGCGCCCGCACAACGAGCCGGCCGTTTTCGTTCTCGGCGAACGGCAAGGCCAGCGCATTCCAGCGGCAGGAGGTCCCATCGCGGCGGGCATGCCGCCCAGCGTGGGCGTTGGGGTTGGGATCGGAGTGGGCGGGCGACCCGACGCGCAGGCGATGCTCGCGCAGCAGACCCGCGAGATGGAGGCGCTCGAGCGTCGCAGCCAGCGCGAGCGCAGCGTCAGCATGAATCCAGGACCGGTGCGTCACGTCTGTGCGGCCACCTTGCCTCATATATCTAAACATTTGGTTCTGACCGCTTCGTGTGCAGAGGCAGCAGCAGCAGCCCCCCCAGCGGCTCGACGAGGAAGACTCGGCTGACGAGCTCGAGAACATATCGACGAGGACGCTTGCGCTGACGCGTTATAGGCGGAATCACGAGCTTATGAACGAGGTGTTCTCGTACGCAGCATTCGGTCAGTTTCGTTGACCGTATGCGGCTGCGCCACGCGAATAATCTAACGCACACATACCTTCTCGCTATATAGGTGATAAACAACCGCCCAAACCCCCAGCACCGTACTCCATTTTTGAAAAGGCCGAGTTGGAAAGTCATGTTGTACGCATATCACAATATCTGGTGTTGGTGAAAGTGAGCTGATTCACTTCGCCCTACAGGAAGACTTGACGAAGGAAATCGAGGAACTTCGAGAAAAGTCGGCGGCAAGGAAGACGATGGCGCGGGAAAAGGAAGAATCTACGGATATGTGCATCGACAAGGCCTCTACTACCGCCCCTGTTGCGGTGTCGGGCACCTTCGTGGCTTGAGAATACAATCAAATTTGATTGTATCATATCTGTCTAGTCCCTTCGTTCGTCCGTTTTTGCGGCTAGCGGCTTGTATGGGGTCCTCTTATTTAATCTGCAAAATGATATGTGATCGTCTCTTCTCGCATCTGGTACACATTATCGTGTCATCTGGGATATGTTACAGTAGTGACGGAACTCCATGTCCTATTATTACACGTAACATATGTCCGCACCCGCCACTACGCCGCAGCCTCAATCGAACACCCTGCGGATGCGGACGCAGCGATGGTCCTCCCTAAACCGTCAACACACGTACAACTGCGCATCACTTCACTCCCACCGTCGTCTTCGCCCGCTGCTTCACCGTCTTATAAATGAGTCTTGCACCTTCCTGCATCATCATCCAAAATCTCCCTCGACTCTAAACCAGCACACATTTAAATATGTCGCGTGAACAGTACAGTCGTCCCAACTTCACTGGCTCAACTGGGCGTGGCGGTCGCAACCGACCGGACTCTGCAAACAGTTATTACCTCCGCAGTTCTCGTGGAGGACGGGGAGGCACCGCCAGACCTGCCCATGACGCTCAACCTGAGGCCAACATCAAAGAGGGCTTGGACACGACCAAGATCATTGAGACGATATCCCAGCCAACGCGCCCTAGCGCGCCAGACGGTTCCCCTATCGAGAACGTGAAATACGTTGCGTCGTACAATTGGGTCGACAAGGAGAAACCGACGATCGCAGTCCCAGGTGCGACACATTCCCCTCCTTCGCGTCACCTTGATATTGAATCATTGCAGGTTCGCCGGCCATATGGACAGGGCATGCCGTCCCATTCACTCTGAGGCCCGACGATGGCTCCGTCTTTGTCGATCAGAACACCGCACGGCTGTCCGAGTATCCAATGCTTCCTCTCTTCGTCGCCGCAGACGAGATACACGGCCACAAGGCAGCGACAACGGCTGCACCCGTCGACTGGCCGGCGGTCGACGTCATCACGGACCGCAATGGCCTACGTAAGCTCTTGCGCTGGCTCAACCCGTCGCCAGGCAGAGAGGTGCGCGACTTCAGGATTGACATCCAGCTCGTGGGGACCAAGACCCTCGTGCTGGGCCGCTGGGAGGGTCGCACGCGCGAGCCGCCCACTGGCCGGACCTATGGGTTCGGCTTTGAGGACGCGACGTCGCGTGCCGCGCCAGGCTGTCCTCCCTCGGGCCATCATCGGGCAATCACATATGTGCGCCACCATGGGATTTCTTTTTCTTCGAGTCTGAGTCGAACGTACCTTGCTTTCTTTTTCCGAATAGGATATGCTCGATATGAAGATGGTTGTTCGGTTTGAGGTCGACGCGTGCTTGTCTAGTGCAGGCTCCAGCGTATCGAAGAAGACAACGGCGTCCGTCGACGACCTAGCGGACGCTCTCGGTGGCATGGCCATCAAGCAGCGCACTCCTACGACCACAAAGGCGGCTTCTTCCTCTTCTTCTTCGTCGTCATCGCCAGTCATCAACATCATCCGTGCGGGAACGCAAGTCCCGCAAGAAGCGCTGGTTGAGGTGACCTCGCGCTCCGTATACTTCATCGACCAGCTCGACTGGAACGAGATCTACCCGCAGCTAGCGCTCTCGCAGACGCCGGCGCTGCACATGGGCGTGCACGAGCGGGGGGTGTTCACCCAGTTGCACGAGTGGCAGCTCGACGGACGACCACGCCCCGGAACGAGAACGGGCAGTGCGCCGGAGACGACCGCGCCGGATATCTCGGCACAGCGCCAGGAGACGGCAGTGCAGGTCGTGCGGCTCGCGAAGCTGCTCGAGGACTTGCAGGAGCTCGCGATCGCGCGCGGCCCCGGCCCCGCGGGCAGCTTTAGTCTCGTGTGCGAGAACGGCGAGCTGCGAGTGTACGCACGCAAGAAGGGCTCGGTCGCGAAGAGCTGCTTGCCGCCCGATGTAGTGGCGAGGTTCGAGGCCCGCACGCGGATCTAGGCTCCCGGACGCGGGATGTCGTGTGATGCTTAATCTTTGAGGGTCACTCCTTGCCTTTCAAGATCCCCGGGGTGGAGTGGCATGTATTGAACACCTGACTGTAAAGTGACGTAGTGAAGATAGTAGCAATAAGACTCGTGTATAGATGTTGTGCGGAGGCTAGGTCGCGACCACGGTGAACGGGAGCGAGTCCGGGGCTTCATTACCAATCTTATGGTGCAGCGTACTGGGTGCGGCTGGTTCGGTCTAGAGGATCGATGTACAGTACTTAGGCTGCCCGAAAAGGAAGGCTCATCGACGAGTCTCGGAATGCAAACGAGGACAAGTGCACCGTCATTGTACTGTACATGGTGTTACTGGCCTATAAACGATGCGACAAAGCCCGCCATCGCCAATGCGTTGTCGTAGCGTATGTTACGTATTATTTCAAGTATTATTTACTATCAAACGACTCGGATGTGTGCGCTCAAGGCGTCGTGGGCAACCTCCGTGTCCGTAACTATGACTATGTAATCTCAGACGTACATGAAAGCAGCCTCAACGAAAGACACTTCTGTTTGGATGTGGAAATGACACTGTCGACGACCAACCACTGTAGCGATCGCCTTCGTCAACACATGCTCACCGTACAACTGAACTCTTGATTCCCACCGTCGCCTACACCGCTGCTCAGCGCTCGACACCGCCTTAAATAGACCTTGCACATCAATATCCAGAATCTCCGTAGACTCACGCTGCACATATTTACTTAACTATCACTGGCTCAAGCGGACATGGCGGTCGCAACTGGCCAGACTATGGAAACAGGCACTACTTCCACAGTTTTGGTAGAGGTGCCACCGCCAGACCTGCCTATGACTTAACCCCCTCGGCCAAAAAGATGGCTTGGACACGTCCAAGATCATCAAGACGTTACCCCGATATATATACATCGACAACGCGCCCCAGAGGATTCCCCCATCGAGAACGTGAAGTATATCGCGTCATACAATTGGGTCGACGCGGAGAAGCCAACGATTGTAGTCCTAGGTGCGACCCATTCCTTTCTCACACTCACATCGATGTCTGATACCAAATGGTTGCAGGCTCGCAACTTCAGGATCGACGTCCAGCTCGTGGAGACTATGACCGGCCGGTGGGAGGACAGCATGTACGAGCCGCCCACCCGGCCGCACGTGTATTTGGGGGCGCGACGACCCACGCGGCGCTGGGCTGTCCGCCCTCGGGGCATCATCGGGCAATCACATATGTGCGTCTCCACAGCACTTCCTTTTCTTGCGTTAAACGTGCCTTCCTCCCCCCCGATAGGATATGTTTGATATGAAGATGGTAGTTCAGTATGGGGTTGACGCGTACTTTCCTAGTGCGGGCCAACATCCCGAAGACGGAATTGGTCAACGACCTAGCGGACGCGCTCGTCGGCATAACCATCAAGCTCCGTACGACTACAAAGGCAGCTTCTTCTTTGTCATCGTCGCCGCAAGTCATCAGCATCAGGTACGCATGTACCGCAAGAGGCCCTGGTCGAATTGATCTCGCGCTCCGCACGCTTCCTCGACCAGCTCGACTGGAACGAGATCTGCCCGCAACTGGCGCTCTCGCAGACGCCGGCGCTGCACATGGGCGTGGAAGAGCGGGGTGTGTACAGTAATGCGTGTAAGTGTAGCGCCGATGTAAAGAACGAGTTGTTGTCGTCGTTCGTCCTACGCGTACGGTGACTCACGATGGGTGTTACGGGTTACAATCAATGCGATTACTGTAATAACATGTATAGCTGAGAAAGCCTGCCATCGCCACCGTCACCGAACGCGTCGACCCAGCTGCAAGTGCTGGCCCGCACTCGAGTTGGGTTATGTGTTATCTACTGACTCTCATTGTCGAATGAACATGACCCTAAATTACATTACACACCGCCGTAATACATCGCGTTCACATCACTTGATGGCCCGGACGGCGGCGCATTGGCGGCGCTCGGAAAAGGTGAAAGCTCGGGGAAACTGCGGGGAAACTGGCACGGATTACTGGGGCTGGGGTAAGGGTGCGACTGGTAAATCCGTTGGTCCTGACTGTAAAAGTCGCACTCACCAACCAATATGGGGCGGTGAGTGATACTACACGTAAACGAAAGTCAGTCGGCGTTGTTCTTGTTCTCCCAAATTCCCTGTCAGTGGTTTGTCAAAAGTGGTTTCGGTAGCTCCTAAAGCAGCGTGGTCAGTGCGATCGGTGCTTGCGGTGTAATCTCCGCGCAGATTGCCCATTGCCACACGCGCAAGGGACTGCGAAGAAATGAAAAATTAGTAAAGGTTTTGAATCACAGTATGCTTGCGCTGTATGCTATACTCTGCCCAAATAACTTGTGCGAAGTGGCGCAATGGCACATAGACACACCGAAGAAACTTCCCATCGGTTTTGAGTTCTACATGGAGTTCGGCAACGTTGGCATCGGCGAATACCCGCTTTGCTTTGCTTCCTTTCTATATTATGTTTCTCCAAGTGGTGGTGCATCGGAGGCGGTGTAGTTTTGGGATTGCACACTCACGACAGAGAAGCCCAGTTGCTATGGCTCCGAGAAATGAATGCACGTTTATTGGCCGCCTTCTGTTCAGCGCTCAGTACTGAACGAGCAAGATCCAGGGGTGAAGAGATAGCAGGGAGCAGGGAGAGCCCCACTACTGTATACCGTAAGACACCACCTTCTGCCCCGAGAGAACAATTGTTCGTCTGTCGCTGTACCCGCAAGAAAAATTCATTACGGCAATAGGTAGGTTTCAGTTGACAAAAGGAAAGAACTTGAAAAAAAAAATACCCCTCAAACTTGTAAGCAAGCTCGGGCGCAACACACCTGCGCCACCTCGGGCTTCCCCGAAAAAACCCCGGGGCTTGTTATTAGATCCGCATCAATTTGCGAGTCTGAGATCATGAATCATTACCCGAAAGCCACGAACCGGGATCGGCTGCAGCCGTGTATAGAACGAGGAATGAAAGCAGGATGCTTGCAGAACACCTGACATGTTCAACTACCCATATGGCCAGCGCACGCGGGGTAGGAGTTGAATGCATGTGTCGTACCAAGATCTCTGGAACTGGAAACACAACGATGTTGCTAGAATTCGGACTATTCCGTGATTAAGAATACCCGCGGTGACGGTTCTTCCAGTCGACTCTAAATTACATCCTTTTTGGTACACAAAGTAAGGGCAGATCGTCATCAGTGGCACTGGATCAATGAATCGATCGCGTGTACGTACTGCATCCCCCGGTAAGCGAGAATAACGGAGTTGCTGAGAACAGCCCAATTTACTACTCTATACAAAGTCATGGGGTAGGAACGCGCGATGTGTGGTGAGTGCGAACAAAGGAAGCAGAGACCCCAGAATGAGATGGAAGGTTTGGATGTTTGCGCCGAAGAGTCACCGTCACGGGGGGTGGAGGTTACGAAAAAACTACAACGCTTAGGGCGTAGATTAACACAGGTCAAGGATAGTCAGGGATACCAAATCAGAGCACTTGTTCATCAAAATCACGATCGCGACTGAATATGGTTGTGAGGGCACCATTCCATTGGACTGAGTCACCAGTCACTTGGCACATGTTCGCAGCGGAGATGTCAGCTTCGTATCCGTGACCACTTTTGGTAGGCCTGCTGTGCCACGAAGGGTGAGGGAACAATGTCTATTCGGGGTGAAAAAAGGAATTGTATACCGAGTAGATGGAGGCTGTCGCTGCTCGAGGCCAGGGACGTCAAGACAAGAGAAGCCGCGTGGAGGGGAAGGGCCTGTAAAAGGAATTTGGGTCTAGCTGAGAGTATTTTGACGCCCTAAATGAGGCGGCCTAAATCCACCACCAGTCGACTTAGTGCCAAGGACGTAAAAGAAGCGATCGGGCTCAGTTCTATGCTAAATAACGAATTGTGTCGAGGCGAGATTGTATGGCCGAAATTGAGGTGAACTGTGCGAAATCTAGAGGACATCAACATGTGTGTGAGAAGGATTGAGCAAGAAAGGACAATTGCCGGATGCCGGGGAAGCGGGGGACGAATTAGCCATGAGATGGATTGCCTTGTTTAGAGATAAGATAAGCCGGAGAGTAGTCGGGAGATTGCCGCAGAAGGGAAGTAGACACCGGCCGGAGAAACTAAGCCTGATGTATTTAAACTCCGACATAGCCTCCTGCTACAATGACGCGCGTCGGGTGCGTATATCAGCCACCCTTTAGTGCTGAGCTCTCTATTCTTTTCCCCCTTTCGTCTCCCCCACACATGTCCGCTCTTCCAATCCCACAACAAAGGCAGTTTAACCCGTATGCTGAAAATGGCGGCACCATCCTCGCTATCGCAGGCGCAGACTTTACTGTCATCGCCGGCGACACCCGTCAAAGCGAGGGTTACAGCATCCAGACTCGTTACGCCCCCAAGGTCTTCAGATTGTATGCCATACATCTTGCAATGGTCTCGTATCGTGCTGACGCGTTCCTTTCAGGACCGACCGGGCTGTACTTGCAGTCAATGGCTTTGCTGCCGACGGCAACATGTTTGTGAAAAAGGTCAAGCAAAGACTCGAGGTACTTCTCCCTCCCCCCACCCTGGGGCTGCTGTTCATCCCAACGTTTCATTTCGCCAGTGGTATCGGCATGCTCACGCAAAAGACATGCCTCTACGCGCCATAGCACGTCTAATCCAAACGATGCTTTACGCGCGACGCTTCTTCCCATACTATGTCTACAACATACTTGGGGGTATTGAGGAAGACGGTAAGCTCGTTCAGCCTTTCAGGCCCCTGCCAAGCGAGCTCTCACTCTTGTATACAGGTACTGGCGCCGTTTACTCGTTCGATCCCGTGGGTTCCTATGAGCGCGAGACATGTCGTGCTGCGGGAGCGGCACAGTCTCTCGTACAACCTTTCCTCGACAATCAGGTGAATATACCGTTGTCTAATTGATTGCCTCCCTTCCTTCCGTCTCTCCGATCTCTCCCCGAAAAATTTCCGGACCCCTTGCTAACTCCTTGATAAGATCTACTTCAAGAACCAGACAGCTGCGCAGGGCTCGCCACACCCGGCACACTTGCCATTACTAGATGTCCTTTCTATCGTAATCGACTCGTTCACCAGCGCAACGGAGCGTCATATCGAGGTACGCTTCCATTCCCTAATCATCCCCATTGATGACCGTATCGATCACGTCCCACATATTCCAGGTTGGCGATGGCCTGGAGATGTACATCGTTTTGGCGAAGGGACGGAACTTACCCGACGCGGTAACAAATCTACGGCCGCAGGAACTTCCTTCAGTAGCTGATGGCGAGAGGGTGTTTGTACTGAAACGAGATTTGAAGAAAGACTAGCCCTTTGTATAATACTTATCCCCACTGGTTTCTTGCAATGCCACTGCCCTCTGCTCACATCACCACATTATTTGTTAATAAATTAGTGTCACTTGTGTGTAAGTAAGGTTGCCACGTTGGGAAGGAGAAGACAAAACAGGAACAAACTCAACCGCCTCTCACAGCGCAGTCGCCATCACACCTCGTCCACCTTCTCATTGTCGCCCAGCGCGCTCGCGTCCCTTACAAACCCTCAAGACCACTTCGCCCGCGAGTGCAAAGAAAACCCTTTCCTTCTATCAATACACTGGCTCTTGGCTTTCCCATGATTTTCAGCTCTCTCGCTCTCTTAGCCCTCGCGACTATCCCTGCCCTCGCGCAGAATGTTACCTCCCTGACCGGATTGTGGTCGTCAGGTTCACATAATGTCCTCACTGGTTCTG
>QFDV01003649.1:17324-27619 GCA_003315845.1 Lactarius trivialis
ATCGGTTGATGATTATTCCCTTTTAGCACTGGCGACGGGTACTATGAGATTGCGCGATACCGGATGAACAGCAATGGTGAGTATCCGTAGCCTGCTGCCTCGATATATCCTCTCCGACGCTCGCTCATCTGTCCACTTGAAGGCTCAAATCCTAATTGCATCACTGGTGTCATGAACTGGGTCCACGGTTTCTATACATTGAACTCCAATGGCTCGATTACCATGGTCCCATTTAACGATGGCTACCAGCAGATCCAGAACCCATGTCAAGCGGTCTCCACTTTCTTCGAGTTCTATAACGACACGGAGCTTTACCAGTCGTGGACAATTACTCAGGATCCAGTCAGAGGATACATACTCCAACTGTATCTGTTTGATAACTCGCCAACTTCGCCCATGACTCTAGTCTCCACAACGCCAAATATGCTCCCCACACAGCTACTACGCAATACCACTTCCTCATCGTCGAGCGTCTCGAAACGCTCAACCAATGACGCACCGCCGACCGCCCAGTGGGCGACTGCGAGTATCATCGCAGTAGGAGGGTTACTTGGCAGTGCGCTCCTCGTTTTGGCCTAGGTGTGTGGTGGCACGGCTGGGAGCCGCCGCGTAGGGGTTTGGGTAGATTGCAAAGCATACACGTGGACTTAGGAGCAGACACTTGCCCGAACGATTTTCTAACGCACAACCAGTATACTTCCCCGTTTCCTACGTTTACCCCGTTTACCCCTCGCCCCATCACGATACCCGATCCGTCGGAGACACGCTCCTTTGTTTTCATGTTCATTCCACTGTATGAATGAACGCTCTATTGGTCGGTGGATTGCACTCTAACGCAATGCCTCATAATTGCTGCTGCAGCATAGGAAGCGTTTTTGTTTGGCCTTTCCTCTTGTTTATTAATCTTTTGTTTGCGCGTACTGGCGTGTTGTGATATGGGCGGGATCAGAGTATGCTTGATACATTACTTTATCGGATCACAGCCTGGAGTTGGTGAGAACGACTGTAATGCAGTTTCGGTTGCAGTTTCGGTTACACTTTTGGCACCCAAAACTTGGTGCGCGGAGTTACAGGATTAACAGACTCGGCGCATCGACAAGGGAAGGGTTTGTACAGTAAAATTGACACCTCCGTTGTCCACTTTATTGTTACAGATCTCATGTCTCCATCCCATGGCCTCAGTCAACGGTCATGCAGGTCATGTTTCGAGTCAAGGGATGAACAACTCATCGAAGCTAGAAGGGCCGGGGCGTGGGCCCTAAAAAAAACTCACCAGAAGAATTCATTACAGTACCGACTTGCGTCGTCTTAAAAAAATAACCAAAGAACAAGAAGAAAAGAAGGACAAGGCTAAAAAGGTCAGTCACTTGGTACTCCTCCGTCAGGCGCCCGACCATCGCACGACAACGGCGGTCCCGCCGCCTGGCTAGCGTGAGTTAAAAGGGTCTCAGGGTTCGACGTGATGACTTTCGGAACATGAAGGCGATAGAATACACGGAGGGGGCTTGACAGAGCGAAGGAAGCCCTCCAGGATAAAAAAAGAATATATAGCAGATGGTATGCACCACAGCACCGGTCTCTCTTGGCGGTGAGTCTCAGAAGCTGCGTGGGCGTCTGTCTGGACGGTGACCGTGGAGCCACATGGAGCCACTCGGCCTGCGATAAGACCCTGACACACATACTGTACCTTGAAGTAAAGACTCAGCAGCACTAGTACCTGGCGGCACACATGCACGCTCGTTGAATATGTCGTGGCTATCAACATCGCGCGAACAGGGCGGCCACATGTGCCGGCTACAGTATATAGTACTGCCGTAAACGCAGGCACGGTCGCATGCAGTGGTGGTCACGGTCGTGGCCCCGAATAGTGCTTCGCTTCGAAGAAAGGTCTGCCCCATGGGGCCGCCGCAAACCAGAAAGAGAGAGAGGGGGATCGAGCCAAGTGGGGATGCCCAGACTTACGATATGCCCGCGCCGCAGGCTTTATTCGTCCCCCCATCCCCCACACCCTTCGAAAGAAGGGGTCGGGGAAGAGCAAGAGCGGCAGCCGCACGTTTGTACAGTAGCTCGGTAGCTCGGTTCCATTCCGGGTTGCGCGAGGGGCGCAGTCAGGGCCGCCAATCAGGAAGTCGGAGTCAGTCATCAGGCGCGGCGACGCGGGGCAGAGCTTGCTTCGCCAGATGCAATTACTGCGCGCGAAGAGTGGATGTGTAACGAATCGAGTAAAAGATGGGTGGCCAGGTGACTTTATGGAATTCCAGCATTATTCCAGATTAGCATATCGTAGTACAGAAATTCGAGTCAGGGACGACCACACTAACCTCAGAGAAATTGAGCATGTTGGTCGTTCGTTGCGTCCGCGGTGCATGCGCCGCATACTCAGGCTGTACAGTATTGTAGTACCGTATGAGCGAGTGTGGGCCCTTCAAGTTTCTCCGTATTTTCTTCTGTGTCACGCGCGTCCTCTCTCGATAAGCTGTGAATGCGGCCGTCCTGTGGGACACAGTGACGGGAAAGGGGCGCTGCGCAGGCAGAGCGTGCCTTTTTGCCCTCTCAGACGGGCCTGCCCAAGTAGGTTAGCAAGGGCACTGCACATGCCTTGTCATTCCCGAACCGTCTCACGGTGACACTCTACCTTTTATTCGTTTTTCATTGTGCCTTGCTGGCATCAAAATGCACAGTCTATTGTATGGGTTTTCTTCGACGAGTGGGAAGGACGTCTGGGACCCCAATGCGCCAAACGTGCGGCGTGGCGGCGTCAAGGTGTTCCGCACGTACTCAGGCTTGTCTCCGAACATTTGCCAGTGAACGATGTACAGGCTCCAGTTCCGGGATCAACGAAGTTGCTCTCAACACGTTTCGCCCTCAGGCCATCATGCATCAAGCTTGGCGCCTCGTTCTTCCGAGCTTGGTCCGTGGTGTCGTTCTCGTGAGCGACTCGGATTGCTTCGCACGTACCGCGAGTGGTTCTCGTCACGCAACCGCGGCGTGCCTCCTCCCCTTCATCACTTCGGTTGCTGGCAGCCGGCCAGCCAGATATGTCGTACTCTTGTTGGCGTTCGAATTCCCGGTTGGTCTTGGCGAGCATCCAGGGAAAGCAAGTTCGGAGGCATGCCTCCACACTCCTCACTTCTCGGGTTCGACACCTTCCGCCACGCGTCCCCCGTCTGGGTCTGGTCCGATCCGAAAGCGTTCGTCATACAACAACAGGTCCCTTCTTTCCTTCTTCCCGGTTAATATGGTACTCCCGTGTGTTGACCCAACGGGCGACGGCGGCACTGGTGATATCTGCGTACTACCAATCTTTCTTGGCTGGTTGATCAGATCATTGAACCGACCAGCTAAGGTTTGGCCCGACGAAGATAGGTACGGCGAACGAACCCACCGAGACTCGGCGCCGGAGAAATATCGCGCGACGCGCGGAGCGTCCTCGGAAAAATGGCGGCTATGCCTCCCTCCTCACTTACCGGCCCTACCAGGTCGGTGGACAACGGTTCACCACGCGGAAGCCGCTGCCGCGGGGGTCGACTCTCCCGGGCCGAGTCTGCCACGTCCGTCTTGTTGTCACTCTGCTCTGGATACTATTTTTGACCCATCTGCTCAGCCATTGGGACGGTGGGGCTGCGCGGTTTGTGATTCCTGTCCATACATACATGGTGTGAACCGTGAACGCCGGACAGAACTGGAAAGAAGTACGGACGGATTGAGCAAGTGCTGTAGTTCGCTCAATTAATTTATACTGTGACGTCGGGGTACCTTCGCTCACTCTGTGTCCTTCTTTTGGGGCAGGTACCACCCTCCCGCAATTAGCTCAGGTTCCAGACGTTCAAATTCTGCCGCGCCAGTCCTCGAGCTGGAGCTACTCAGCTTCGTCGGAGCTGTTGATGGAAACCTGTGGCGCAACGGCGCCATACTGATCCATTTCCGCGGACAACTACGCTCACGGTTATTTTCCGGTCTACGCTTCCGCTTACACATGGAGAATGAAGAGAGACGAGGTCTGGTGTCCACCGAGACCGTAGATCTGGCATCTCTTGCGACGAGCGAGTGGAAACATGGGCGCGGCGAGTCATATTAATGCATCAGACCGCTTCCGGTTCGACGATCTAACGAATCGTATCTCTCTTCCGTGTGTGGTTGTGTCTAAGGATAGAGATTGGACTCATGACGACGGCAGCCCATTCCTTAGCAGCCCAGAATTCTCTCGCTGGACATGTGGCAGATCCCATCGAGTGCGTGAAGACGTCTGCGCCGCTCCATCTACGCCTCTTTGGGGTCCGCGTGACGACCTCTCGTGATGATTCTTAAGCTGGCTTTGCCAGAACAGGACGTCTCATAACACCGGTGCCCCACATAGCACGGTGCTCCTAGACAGTTGTCTGTTCCGGAACATTCTACAACTGGCGACTCGCAAACGGCTCTCACTTCGAGCCATGTCGGTCCGGTCAAGAAGTTGGTGTTATTGCCATCCGGTCCCGAAGGCTTTCTCGGACAGCCGACATTCAAAATAAAACTGTATAGAAAGCCATTGAATTTAGAAAAGCTGATCCGGGGAGTTGAACCTGCGTCGTTGGGTGTGCGATGATCGCATCGGATGCTTCGTACCACAGCTTATTAGGGTGGGGGCGTGCACTTGTAGTATCCTCGGGTTCACTGTCCAACAGCTGGAAGCAGGGCACGGGACAGCAAACAGTTTATATTTGCCATATGTGGCAGTGTATTGTTCCGCGGAGGAGTCTGACGTGTCTTGTAGAGGAGGTGGAGGAGAATGTTGCGCCTTACGCGGAAACTATCTACGCAAGCAAGGATCTGATTGATGCCTGGAAGACAAGTTGGTGACAGTTACCTTGTTTGTGTGATTGACGTGAGATTTCCCAGCTGTGGATCCCACGGTGTATTACGTATAGGGTGGAGGCAGCTAGGGCTAGACGAGGTTAAAAAGTCTCGAGAGAGTATGAAAGAGAGCGGGATTGACCGTTAGAAAGCGGTGGTTGAGTGACGTGGCAGACAAGGCCAAGGGAGGGGGATTGTGAGGGGGTGAGATCCGATCCAAGAGGCAGGCACGGCACGGCACATAATAAAGCGCGTCGACCGCTTCGCTTGGGCAAACCTACTCGTCCATGCACTCACCTCACTCACACCCCGTTCTACTTCACCATCCTACTCCTCCCTTCCCTCGTCCGAACGATGACGAGTTCAATTCCACATTCGACATTCCTCACCACAAACTCGGCTTTCTCCTCACAGACCAGCCAGTCTCCTCAGACAACGATGGCCTGCCACCTTTGTCTCCTATCTTCCCATCCTTCGACCACAGCAGCGTCATCTCCTCGTCCCCCGCTGCCATGTTCCTGTCGGCTTTCAGCCCATCAGCTTCCGCCGCTCATTTACCCGATGACGAGGGCGAGCAAGTCGAAGGATACAAACTCGGTCCTATCGTCGGCTATGGAGGTTTCTCCTCCATCCGTCGTGGCTTTTCCCCTTCTGGCGGTACCGTCGCCGTCAAGATAGTACGCCGCTCGGACTTGGCCTCCCAGGCTGATTCCCCACAGGCTCGCGAACGCCTCGAAAATGAGGCGTCCATCTGGAAAACCCTTTCGCACGAGCACATCCTCCCGCTATTCCACTCTGTCCATACCCATTACGCCGATTTTTTCTTCATGCTCCTCTGCCCTGCTGGCACTCTCTACGACATTCTCAAACGCGATGGTCGTCCGGCACTGTCTCATGACGATGCTGGCATGATGTTCCGCCAGGTCGTCCGCGGTGTACGTTATCTTCACGAGCAGATGGCTCTCGTTCATTCCGATCTCAAACTCGAGAACGTCCTTGTCGATGAGATGGGCGTATGCCGTATCTGCGATTTCGGCATGACCCGTAGCATCGAAGAGGCAGAGGACATCGATGAGGATCTCCCCGCGCCACCACCTGCTCCACATGGCCTCCGTAACCACCGTTCCGCCCTGGATCCGGCCATCAGGCTTCCTCGTACTTCCTATCTCCTCAGTGCTCGTGGTTCCCTCAAGGCCACTGGTCATCTTTCACACCTCATTCACCACCCCTCGCGTCCTCGTCGACGTGAGTCCACCCCTCTCCCCACTCATGCTCAAAATCAGACCCCTCATGTCCACGCCGTATACGAATTCCCACCTGGCTCGCTCCCCTACGCCTCTCCGGAGCTCCTACGCAGGCCAGATGCTCACCCGTATCGTCCACATCCTGCCCAGGACATCTGGGCACTTGGCGTCATGTTGTACGCATTGCTTACCGGTGGCCTGCCGTTTGTGGACTCTTTCGAACCCCGTCTAACCATGAAAATTTTACACGGTATACTAGACGTCCGCCCCTAGCCTTGTCTTCTCTTGCTGACAAATTCCCCCCAAGGTGCCTTTGACATGCCGAAGAATGTTGGTAGGGGTGCCGAACTAGTACTACGTGGATGTCTGGAAGCATCCGTACCCCAACGCTGGACCATCGCAGCGGTTGATGAAGTCAGTTGGTCTGTCGGTTGGGGCACCGAAACTGATGACTCGCTTCCCGGGTCCGCAGAGAATGAATTCGAGCAGATGGTACACGAGACCAATGAACGTGCTAAGAAACACCGAACATCACGCTCGGGGTCGCGCTCCCGCACCCACTCGCCCACCACCGTTCCTGGTCACGACGCCAGTCACGACGCTCTTCCGGAGCTGGAATACGACCCCGAACCCATGGGCGGCAGTGGTGCGTTTGCGCGTTCCACCTCGTCGCGCAGCCGCAGCACAGGAACAGGGCCGTTCTCCCCCTTCACGAACGCATGGTCCGAGATCGAAATGCCGCCTTCCGTCTGCCCGCCAGAACTCGCGTTGCTGGGGACCCCGCCCGCGCAGTCGGCGCCGCCGCTCGCGCTGGTCGAGTGTCCCCGCGGCCGAAGCCACCACGCGGCAAAGCGCTGCGAGGAGCCGTCAATGGGTGCTCTTCGCTCGCGCAGCTCGAGCGTGGCACCTCTATCGCCGGCGAGTGCGGAGATGCGCGGACGACAGGGCATAGCTGCGAGGCCCGTACCCGCCTTACTAGGTCTCGGCCTGAGCATCGACGCGCGTCGGGGCTCGAAGCGCGCGGGCAGCCAGCCACCGGCGCGATCTGCGCCGTGGGCACTCCCGTCCCGAGCGAGGGCGAGCGTAGGCGTGTCCCCCGCATTGTCCGTCGCGTTCTCCACGCCACACGCCGACGGCGGGTTCGTGTTAAACTCTGGGGTAGCCGGTGCGCTGCGCAGCCGCAGTTCTGGACGTTCTTGAAATGCACAGTGACGTTCCTTTATGATCTATTTCCATCTCTTTCACCTCACCACTCTGCCGTGTCCTTTGGTTTATGGATTTCTAATGGCGGATTTCTCATCTCGGATTTCTCGCTCGTGTATGTATCCTCTCACCATTGTCCTATGTTCGTCGTTGGACCCATGTTCAATTATCTGTGTAAACATATATCCAACTGTCGTACGTATCATAATAAAACACCAATTGCAAGTTTGACATCTATCTATACGTTATTTGGTCACACCCGGGAATTATCGAGGTTAAAGATGAGGATGTCCTCCGCGCCGACGCTCACGAGTTGGTCCATCGTGTCCGCCATCTTGGACCGCTCGACCATAGCGCTTACCGCGACCCACTCGGGGTCCTCGAGTGGCATGATCGAGGGCGCGCGTCGGCCTGGCGTGACGGCCGTCGCGTTGGAGAGGATCGCGCGACGCACGTTGTACTGGCACACGATATACTTACCCGCAGCGATAACGCCCGCGATGCGTGCAGTGATCTTATCGACAAGCGGCGCGAGGTGCGCGTGTTTCGACGTTGTGGACCGGATGAGCACCGCCTCGGACTGCAGCAGCGTCGCGATTGGCCTCAGGCCAGCCGCACGCATCGTCTCGCCAGACTCTGTGCACGCAATCTTTGTATCGACCGCACCTGGAGGGGGAGTGGTTTACGCACCTACAAGGTCGACTGCGAGAGAGAGAGGTGGGTGGGTGTGAACGCTATACGAGATGGAGACACGTACCGATGCCATCTGCGAGACCGAGCGCGCACGCTGCCTCGACGCTGCCTCCTACATACTCGATCTGCGTGCGAGCGGCATCGTCTCGAAGGCCCACGCTCTTGTCAACGTCTGCGAAGAAGCGGCCCGCGAGGACCTCGAAGCTTGTGACGATGCGCTTTCCCGCGAGCGCCTCGACGGTGTGCACGGGCGCTGCGTCGGGCACCTGTACCTGCAGCGCGCATTTGCCAAAGCCGAGACGCAGCGTCTCCGAGACGTGCGCCTCCATCTGCGCCTCGAGGATCACGTCGTGACCCGTGATGCCGAGATCGACGTTGCCCTTGCCGACGAACGAGGGGATGTCGGACGCGGGTAGGAAGACGCTGCATGGCGATGTCAAAGCGCGCGAGGTGTGTGATGAACGCAAGGACGCACAGGGCGATGGGGTGGTTTTGTACCAGGCAGACGTCGAGCCGGTTCGGCCGATGGAACTGAATATCCGCACCTACAAAGGGTTGGGCCTGTACGCAAACCTCGTGAAGGACACGCACCAGCGAGTAACGCTAAGCACTTTTCGTGAAGACGACCTAAGAGTCGGTGATCAAAGCCAAGTAAGAACAAGAAAGCTTGATCGGCGTGCCTTTCTTTGGGATCGCAAAGAGTAGACGACCGTCTAGAGTGTTGGCACCTGTGAACGAGTTAGTTGGACCATACGCGATGCTAGTTGATGAGCTCGCTGACCGAGTGCAGACATCGTTTCTAACAACGAAAGTTTTTATCGTAATCTAATCGTTTTGCTTTACAAACCACGATCATGTCTCAGCCGGTCCTCAATCCAGCCAGCTTCAAACTTATCTTGTCAAAGCTCATCAAAACGCCGCAGCATTTCAGCGACGCCGACATCCAGCTCGCCATCAACCACGTCGTCACACCAGACGCCGCCCTCCCAGAGCAAGTCGGTGCATTCCTCACGGGACTCGCCATCGCTCGGGTCGAGTTACGCGAAGACCTCCTTCTTGCCGCTGCCTCTTTCGTGTTTTCGCGTTCCATCCCAGCCATCGTCAATGACGCCGATAAGCACTTCGTCGTCGACATCGTCGGCTCGGGCGGCGACGGACACAACACTTTCAACGTCAGCACGACTGCTGCCATCGTCGCAGCAGGTGCGGGTGCACGCGTGATAAAGGTGACTCAAAGAGGCATCCGCATCTCATAATATCATCACCACATCGATAACGGGGAGTATTCTGTAGCACGGCAGCGGCGCATCCACGTCATCCAGCGGCTCCGCCGATCTCCTGCACGCCCTCGGGTGCGTCTTCACCCCACCGCGCGGCGGTGGGCCTTTCCCGGTCCCCGACCTCCCACTCGTCTTCCTCCTCGCGCCGCACTACCACCCCGCACTCGCGGCACTCGCGCCTGCACGACGCGCACTGCCCTTCCGCACGCTCTTCAACGCCCTGGGGCCCTTGCTCAACCCAGCGCGTCCGCGCGGTATGCTCGTCGGCGTCGCGGAGCCTGCCCTCGGCCCACCCTACGTCGCCGCACTCCGTGCTGCCGGTGTGCGCCGCGGCTTTGTCGTGTGTGGCGCTGAGGGCCTCGACGAGATCTCGTGCGCAGGCGACACGCGCGCTTGGGAGCTGCGCGAGGACGGTGACGTGCGCGAGCGCACCCTCCACCCCACAGCTGACTTTGGCCTGCCCACGCATAGCCTCGTAGACGTCAGGGGTGGCTCGCCCATGGAGAACGCCGCGACGCTTAGGGCGCTCCTTACGTCGGGCACCGACATACCCGAGAGTCTAACGCCCATCCTGGACTTTGTGCTGCTCAACGCGGCTGCGTTGCTTGTAGTCGCTGGCAACGCGGAGAACTTTGTGGACGGCGTTGTGCTGGCCAGAGAGGCGATCACTTCTGGAAAAGCGTGGCGTGCACTCGAGTTGTTCCGAGAGTACAGCATAAAGGATGCTGTGGACATCAGTAAATCGGCATTTTAGTTCGTGATGTCACCGTAGGTATTCTTGGGTGACTGGGTGACTTGAGTGTAACGCGGCAAGGAATGGGCGAGAGGAACAAAACTACGAGGCTTATATACATTCCTGGACTACAGTACGCTTGGGCGTCACGTCACGTGTCTTGCACCCAAGTCTATGACCTGGTGAATCTCGTCGGGACGAGATACCATACAAGTGAGTCTGTAGAACAGTAATCTGTATGAGTCACACTATCACATCATGATGGAGTCACGATTCCGCAATCCCCGCGCCTCGCCTCTTCCTTCCGGC